>OMKY01052497.1:0-19954 GCA_900302395.1 Bregmaceros cantori | reverse complement strand
TAAGTGATTTGCACTAAATTATGAATGGCAGTGTATCTCTTCTGTGGGGATTGATGTCATGCAGTGTGTTGCATTCGGCTTCATCTAAGGAATCCAGAGATAGCAGGTTTTTGAAAACCGGCCAGACGGTTTGGAAGTTTCAGGCAGAAACGTATGTGAAATTATCTGCACATTTGGCCCATTGGTGGCGCTATAGAGTTAGGGCTGGAGACCTGGAAATTGCTGTGGGCAATGCTGACCCTGACTAGAATGAGTGTGTCATATTTCAGCATTTTCCTATATAGGGTTCTATGGGCTGTCATAGGAGTCCATTGGGAGTATAATAATAATAATAATAATGCCAAATTTGATTGGCTCTCACGGCTGAACGATTGAAGATATCAAAATGTGGTTCAATGTATTCTGTGCGGCTCAGTCCAGAGATGGTATATATTAAGTTTCAGAGTGATTGCTCAAAATTTGAGAGAGGAGTAGCATTTTAAGTGATTTCACATAATTCTAAATGGCAGGAAATATATTTTTGCGGGATTGATGTCATGTAGTGTGTTGAATTCGGTTTGATCTAAGGAATCCACAGATACCAAGTTTTTGAAAACCGGCCAGACGGTTCAGAAGTTACAGGCAGAAACGTATGTGAAATTATCTGCAACTTTGGCCCATTGGTGGCGCTATAGAGTTGGGGCTGGAGACCTGGGAATTGGTGTAAGCAATGCTGAGACCGACTAGAACGAGTGTGCCAAATTTCAGCATTTTCCTATATAGGGTTCTATGGGCTGCCATAGGAATCCATGTGGAGTATAATAATAATAGATCGAAAAACAATAGGTGCCTTCGCAGCTTCGCTGCTTGGCCCCTAATTAGTTGCGATCCACCGTCCACGGGCCGTGGGCCGTGCTGTGTGCCCTTAGAATCAGTACCACCTTTCCCCCCCTGGCGGCGCCCCTGTTCGTGCGTTACTAATCCGCTGACGTACCCGAACCCGTTCGACGCCGGTTCTCCTCGTGACAATTCCCGCCATGCTGCACGTGGGAAGCCATGGTCGTTGGCGTGTCCGAGCGCGTGTCTTCCCACGTCGGTGGGCTGGCAACATGATCTGGCTCGTTGCAGTCGCCGTTCGCGTCCAGAAAAGAAAACTCCAACTTCTGCAAAGATCGACCAACATCAATAGAAATTACAAAAAAGGCGCGTTTCATGTGTTTGAAGTCCGGATCAGCACATGCATGTGCGGTTTAACATGTCAATTTGACAAACGTTTCACACATTTACAAATTGTGCACGACTGGTGCAAATTAATCCTCAATGATTTGAAGTTAAAAAATAGTCTGCCAATTCCCCCGACATGTATGAAAAAAGCTGCAAATTGCGACATTGCTCATGCATCTAACAAACTGTCTCCTGTCCCCGTGTATTAAGCGAAAGTTTACTGCATCACCTCTTCTCCAAAACAATCTTACCTTAATCACGGCCTCCAAACTCTGCGACCGATGCAGGTTATTGCGAGAAAAGTTCATTGCGGACTATGCGAGGCTACAGAAATTCGATCCTAAAAGTACATTGGACTGTAATCAGAACTTCAGCCTCGCTGCTCGGTACAAATCTGAACCACTGCCAATCAGAGTTTCCAGGACGACCTGACGCTGCCGAGCCGTTGCCATAGAAACGGAACGCCCGTGAGGTTCGCGCCCATGGTGACGGAAAAACACCAATGATTAAACGATGGCAAGTTTGACTATTAAGTGAAAAAAATGATGGACTTCACAACACCTCCATAAATTTCATTTAAAATAGATGTTCAAGAGGCTAGGATATTTAGATGACTTTACAGCCGACACTAAAAGACATGCACATGGTCTTTCGAATGTTTTGAATCTTCTCAAAGTGTGAGTCAATATGATTCCAATGTATTTGTTTGACGCCACTAACTCATTCACAGAAAAGTAGTCCTAAATCGTTTGTTGTTGTTGAAAAAACGAATCTCCATATATAAAATGCATTAAAAATGTCCTTCAGAAAAGTAGCAATCATCTTCTTTCTTACTTTTACACAATTCGTGGTTTGGCAAGTGTCGAGTCAAAATTACTGAGTAAACAAAAAATATTACTATTCACCAAGCTGAACCTGCAGTTCAGTCCTCAGCATTTGTATTCTGCAGCGCACAGTGCATCCAGTATTAAATATTTAAAAGTCAGTCACAAAACTGTAACAACATAGTTTCAGAAACATGTTTGATGCACTGACTCAGAAGATAATACAAAATGAAACTTCACAAGTTGTATTCATTAAAATTCATTATTAGTTTACATGCTTCAAGGTATGAAGCCCTTAATAATTGCCAAAGAAAAAGTCACAAAAAATACTGTAAAAAAAATGTAACATCCGTTTTAATTTAGCAGCGTCTGACCAATACTGCAAATTGTAAATTACAGTATGTTCTCCACAATTAAAACGGCTCTCCACTTCACTATGCATGCTTATAAAAACACAAAGACAGCATTACATGTAGAAGTGCGTATTAGAGTACAACCTACAAAGAAAAGCTGCTCACTGCATTTTCCAACACAACAAATCTCACAACATTTTCCAATTTTACTCCCCTCTTATATCAATGTCAACATCTCCATGACCTCACAGTTTCCATTACATTCAAGGTTGGAAGTTTTTTTTTTTTTTCATGACCTCTGAAAATTGTCACATTCACAGCATGAAATAATCCCATTGAGGCTGTACAATGATTGTATTTTCCAACCGAGTGAAAATTTGGTACAATTTGAAATTTATCGTCTCCAGTTCTGGCTCTCTCTCTCTCTCTCAAGGTGACTCTGTGTGCCAAAGTGAGTATACACAAGAGACATGTTTCAACTCAAATCAGGAAAGAATATATTTTAATATGACTTTTTGGTGGCGTTTTCCTTTAACGTACATTTCCTTGGCAAGGCCAGAGTTGTATTGTCTTGTGTTTCTATTGTGGAGAATAAAAAAGGTGATGCCTTGCATAAACTGTTTTATCATCATAATTATTAGTAAGTGTCATTTGTTCATGATAATGCATCTATAGTTCTGGTAGCTATAAACAGCTCATACTGAAACTGGGATTTCTTCTATAAAACTTAACACAAATCAATTATTTATTATAATAACAAATCAATTATCATTATTATTATTATTTGCTATATCCATTGATATAATCAGTAACCAGAAGATTTAAACTATTTGGTGATTATCTAATTCCTATGTTCATATGGACATATTAACATCACTTATTGCATACTTTTTAAAAATACACAAATCCTATGAAGATGCTGCTTAGTGACTTTATCAGAAAATCAATGCATGTGTAACCACAAAATTATAAAATGTTCTCTCACAAAATGTAAAAAAAATGAAATAAAACAAGACAATGTTTCAAAGATGATATAATCCAACATCACAAGTCACAAAATACTGCAATGTTAAAAAAAAAAAACATGAACACAAGTGTTTATATACATACAAATATGAAGAGCAATTGCTATTCTAGCGGTAGAAGTTGTAGAAGAAGTGCACCAAGCCATTACTCATTGTCACATTACACATTCGACATTTAACATCTATACACGGTTGAAAACAATACTTTGGAAAATTAATCCCTTCCAAGCTACTGGTTAAAAATTTTAATTATTGTTAAGACCCGCTTGTCCCGAAATGGTCGGCAGTGGACCACTCCACCTTTGTACATAATAATCAGCGGAAAACGGCGCTGTGCTCTGATTGTCCGCTGCACCACTCAAGGGGACACCCCTCCCCCATCTGGTCGTTCCAAAAACCGTTTCGAAATATCTTTGGTGCGAAAAGGAACACTTTAAGATATGCTGGGTGTGTTGTATGAAAGCAAGTTATGCATGCAATTTAGAAATTTTCTCTTACAACCATTGTCATAAACATGCATGAAATCTCCAATTTTAGGCAAATTTTAATGTAATAGAGATTTTATGAATGTATGTACAAGCAACTGCATGTAGTCTTTAAACTACAGAACCATGACTATAATTCATGTCTGACATACTAGCGCTGATAGCACCCATCGAGTGCCTGACTCCTAAACAAATAAATTAAGGTAGCAAATAAAGATCACTGCTTTGCACTGCAAAAAAAATGTCAGGTTCCGTCAATTCAACTGCACTATGCAATATTGAATAATATGAATGTCAACATCTCGCCAAAGTCACAATAATCCAGCACAATATTTAAGACTGTGCGTACTGTAGTACAGGTGTAGAAAATTCCATTTTTGCCCCCCATTCCAGCGCTGTATCGACCGCAGCGAGTTCTACTCCCCTCGTCGGTTTGTCTGCAATGTCTACTCCCGATTTCTTCAACCCAGTTTCCGACTAATCCTTTCTAATAAAGATGGAAAAACGGCGCTGATGCCAGAAAAAATAACTTAGAAAAAAAAGAAAAGAAGAAAAGAATGAGAAAAGGCGCTTACGCCCCCCAAAAAAAAATTCAATACTTGTAGGCTGGGGTCGGCATCAATGTACACGCAAAGCAAAATCCAAATTCCTCTGAAGCATTCGACGCCAGTCTGTTGAGCATGAAATTGACGCGGGATGGGAATTTAAATACATTCCGTTAACATTGTCTTGCTTGATTGACAGTTATGACAGTTAGACTGTTTCTAAGTTCATGTAGATACTTTTCTAATACCAATACTACTAATTCCAAAGACTATTTGTGTCAAACTGACAAGGCCCAGGCCATGCATTTATTTGGGATCCTGTAGGCAGTAGCACCTTTCTCTTCAGCATGGCTTATCTGGCTTATCTCCGTGCATATGTGTTGACTGCATAAGATTGAAGACAGAGCGGGAGGGAATATATCTAGTGTTTGAGGTGATTTAGGAACGTATTCAAAACGCAATTTCTATTTAGCACGGGTTTTGTCCTGGGCTTAGCACAGTCCCAAACTAGAAGCACTCAGAGTTTGCAAATCTGCGCCGTAGTGGTACAAAAAAAAACAGTACTTTTAGTGCTAGCAGTATGTGTGAGAACCCATTATCAATGCAAGTGCTCGTAGAGTAGCGCAATAAGTTAAGTTGGTGATCAAGTATGATTATGTTACTTATAGGCTACAGCAATGCACCAAAATTGAATTACTTCTTCCAACTTCCAACTTCCAACAACAAAATTTCATCCAGATACGTGCACAACTTTTTCAGTTATGCTGGCGACAAACCAACACGACCAAAAACATAACCTGCTTCCGCGGCGCAGCCCCGGCACAGATAATAAACCGAAACAGACCCGGGATGATAAACACGCTGGTTTGAATACGCCACAGCACATTAAAAACATGGGCAGCTGTGCTATAGCGGGTCTACAGGGAAGGCCTCTGGCCACTGTGCAGGGTCTAGGAATATTGAGGCTGACCCACTATAGAACCACAATCTGGGCAGCGTTCCCTCCACCCTCCAGCTGTCGGCCGCCCGGTCGTACACTTCCATCTCTACTCCATAGTCTCCCTCCATGCCCTGCCAGTGGCCGCCGGTCACTACGAGGGCTCCGTCCACCACCACCAGACCTCCATTCTCGTGGAGCATGTGCAGCAACTGGACCTAGAACACACAGAGTGGAGGAACCTAATGAATTCAGAGGCCTCTGGGATGGGGGGAAATTTGGATGATTCCTAAGGATAAAAATAATATATTGATAATATATATGGGGAACAATGTAGCAGGAAATCGACAGACAGATTTGTGCTGCGTCTGCAGTAATTCAGACCCTGTATGGATCCGTTGGGGTGAAGAGAAAGCTGAGCCGAAAGGCGAAACTCTTGATTTACCAGTCAATCTTCAGCCTTCATCCTCACCCATGGTCATGGGCTTTGGGTAGTGACTGAAAGAATGAGATTGAGGGTGCAAGAGGCCAAAATGAGTTTCCTCTGCAGAGTGGCTGGATTCTCCCTTGTAGATAGGGTGAGAAGCTCAGTTATCTGAGAGGGGCTTGGAGTAGAGCTGCTGCTCCTTCACATTGAGAGGAGCCAGCTGAGGTGGCTTGGACATCTATATGGATGGCCCTATGGGTCACGTCCCACCGGCACCGAAAGGCGAAACTCTCAATTTACCAGTCAATCTTCAGCCTTCATCCTCACCCATGGTCATGGGCTTTGGGTAGTGACTGAAAGAAGGAGATTGCGGGTGCAAGAGGCTGAAATGAGTTTCCTCTGCATGGTGGCTGGACTCTCCCTTGCAGATAGGGTAAGAAAGGGGCTTGGAGTAGAGCTGCTGCTCCTTCACGTTGAAGGAACCCCACCGTATGACCATACCACTTGATTTGTGTAAACGAGCAGAAAAAGAATGGCAAACAAGCGTCTTTGTTTAATGTGCAATTTCACCTTTTGCCACATGTTGGCGTCGGGGTCATAGGAGTAGACCTTCTTGGTGTTGTCTGCTATCAGGTAGATGATACCATCAGCCATCACCGAGCGAGGAGATGACAAATACTTTGGGATGAAGGGCGAGCAGATGATACTCCAGCTGTCTGTAAGACAATGACAGAACTATATTATAAATGACTGAATCACCAGTACTTTTAAGTTACTTTTAAATAAGAGTGTACAATCCTGTCAACAATTTCATGCCGTCCTATGATTTTCAAGTTCTTTAAGTCTGTTTTTGGTGCAAAATGGTGCCCTGTGAATGTCATACGAAAGTGGCTGTTTATAATGTGTCAAGTGTCAAGAATCTGCAGAGGATGCTGCTAGCGGCACATCGTCCGCGAACCGGCCATCAGCTACGCCCGGAGACGTGTCGTCCACATGACGCCCATCCGCCATACCTGCAGCTCGTCAGCCTTCGTCAACCTCCCTCCATAAAAAGGGGTCTAAGCAGTCCCAAAGTCCTAGTCCTGCCCCGCGAAGCAGGTTATGTTTTTGGTCACGTTGGTTTGTCTGACCCCAGGATAACTGAAAAAGTTGTGCACAGATCTGGATGAAATTTTGTAGAGTTGTTGGAAATGAAAAATGGAAGAATTGATTATATTTTGGTGCATTTCTGTAGCCTATATGTAATATAATCATACTTAATCACCAACTTACTGATAGATCGCTGCGCGCTTACCAAGGTCACGTGACCAGACTTCCGGGTCACAGTGACCGCAATTGCGCTTCTCTATGAGCACTTGCATTGATAATGGGTTGCCACGAATACTGGCAGCACTAAAAGTACTATTTTTTTGTACTACTACGCCGCAGGTTTGCAATCTGAGTGCTTCTAGTTGTATAATCAGATTACAAGTAGTCCTTTATAGATAAATATATATATAATATGTGTGGGTGTGTGAGTATTGCTTTGTCATGTACTTTTTGCATCCCGACTCACTGCTTACCAATGACAGGATTATAACACTGCATGGTGAGCGCGTTGTATTTGACGGCACAGGAGCCAATGAGGTAGAGTTTTCCATGGCAGGCTGTTGCGGTGAAATTGGTGACATAGCGCAGGGCAGGGCAGGTCACGGCCCAGGTGTCATTGTATGGGTCGTAGTGCTCCACCTCAACATAGTTGAGTGTCGTACCTAGAATCACAAGGACATGCCACCCCATGTGAGCTGAGAACTAACTTTTTATTTGTGCTCTGATGAGGGCTTGCTTAGAAGCCCACTCTGCAAAGACAACCCATGCAATGGCGTGACAACATCTAGGATTGGTCAAGCTCAACCTACAAATCCTGAACAGAACAAGACTGGATCATTGTCTCTGGAGAAGGATGACCCATGTTGGTGAACATTCTGCTACCAGTGGAGATAAATGAAATATGATGATCATGACATATGTCAAAAATTGGATCAATCAATTTTTTCTGGCCCACAGAGGAATTCTGGTACCTTTTTTTTGGGTGGGGGGTGGGTGGGTCTAACATGTTTTATCTATCTGAGATGCTGTTCTTTTGATCACCAGAAGCACTGGATATTTGTTGTTGAGGCCAACTGTTCTGTTCTTTACCTCAACAGATTCACTCTAAATGTGTTGTAGTTTAAGTGAGCTGCTGCTGTTTACCACTATTTGTGTGTTGTTGTTTCAGATGTTGCTTGTTACAAACAAGTAAGTACCATTGATGCATAGAATTGAAGCCCTTTTAATGGAAAGTATGCTACTTTAAGTAAAAGTTATGAAAATGCGGTTTTCGTGTCAAGTTGTACAAATAGGCCGGAGGGTACTGAAAGGGGGAGTGCGGGGGGGCTGTCTGCGGCGGCCGCTGGCCCATTCAGTTTCTGACAATGTGGCCCTCTGAGCAAGCCCTAACATATGTAGCGATCAGCTCCATTTTGGCACCAGCATGTGAAAGCTGTATGGTGGATTGCCTTCCAATGGCTCTGGCTCCTCCCTAAACTAATGAATGTCAATGAAACTATGGTAAAAGCAAACTATGGTAATGCGTTATTAACTTTATATAACATTAACTACATTTCACTGTTCCACTTAGGCAACTGACTGTCCCACAATAGGAAGCTACAAAAAAGGGCCCATATTAGTGCAATCCACCCTATTACATACAGCTTACGTTGCCCCAGGAAAAAAAATCTTCCTACCATGCTTAAAAACAAGGATGATCTGTGAGGACACCTTAACATATTGGAAAGATTGTGAAACATTAAACAAGGGCTGGAACTGTATGCTGAAAACAGTTAGTGTTTCTTGTGGAAAATATCTTGTTCCAGTGTTGTGTGCTGACACGGACGAAATAATTTGCCCAACTCTCTATCATTTCTGATGTAGAAATAATGTGACACCCTGGGCTTTTTTCATTTGTGGTAACAGTTATTGAATTCAGTGTGTGCATGTGTGCACATAACAATGTACCTTCTGTTAAGCAAACGGGAGTAAACTTCAATATTTGTAATACAAATTTAAGCATTTGTTCAGAGTTGTCATCATCGTCAGAGGTGGCAAGTAACAAATACAAATACTCTGTTGCTGCAGGCCTACTTAACAAGATTTCCCAAGTACTTTTCGACACAGGGTGGAATGCCCTAATGTTGTATGTTGTATCAGTTACCGAAGGAAGTGCTTAACAGTTGAACTTAATGTTACACATATTAGCTTTAGTTTGCTTTTTACCATAGTTTCACTGACATTGACTAGTTTAGCCACCGGAACGTAGGTGTCCCACTTTAGGGCAATCCACCCTATTTATTTATTGCGTGACTTTTTACTCAGAATATTCTTCAACACAAACATCAGTACTTTCTCATTTGTTTGTTACTTTCTTTTGTATACTGACTACATAAATAATTTCATTTTTGTTTTAACACAACAAACACAAATGTGTGGGAACTATTTAGAAGTGTGATGTATAAACCTTAAGTGCATGATAGGTTATATTAATTCAAACTATAACATGGATAAAGTGTGTGTGTGTATGCGTGTGTGTATCTATATAAATCTCTTTTTTTTTCCAGCCCATTCAGGCTGTTTTTTTCCAAGCTTTATTTATTAGGGTTAGTCGAAACAGGTGAAGATGGGGGGGCAGACATGCGGGAAATAGGTCGGTGGTTGGATTCGAACCACCGACTCACCGCGCCATTAAGGCATATGCGTGCTTTCCAGTGCACTGCCTAACGGACTGAGCTACTGGGCAGCACTATAAAACTCATTTTTTAATTTACCAATTAATATGTATATGAATAGAATTTACCATAGTAAATGCTATATCATTACCATGATATTCCCAGGTCATTAATTTTATTTTCTATATGTAATTTGCTATAACATGGCTTCCACCCTCGTGGTGTGTCGAAACTGTGGTTGTATTTTTTTTTTACCTAAAAAGTAATCGAAAATACATGAATTGTATTCTATCTTGTCCAGGGCTTTGAACCAATATTTTTTCCCACTCGGTTCGTTCTGAACAGAAACAGTATTATAACGTTTCCGGTTATGAGTTCCACCAACAAACTGACGTTCTCCAACCGGTTAGAACAAAAAAAATATTGTTCCCAGAACGGTTAATTTTGTTCCCGTCAGCTGTCTAACGCTATCAAATATCTGTTGGGGCAAACCCACACCTCGCTACAGAGACCCGCTGCTGCCCGCTGGTAGCGCTCCACAACAACACACTGCAGAAAGTCCTGGGATGCTTCACCAGTGCACCATCGATTTTATAAATACTCTTGTTTTATTTTTGAAGTTATCCGGAACGAAATAAAACTGGTATTAACTGGTTCCCATTATTTTTAAATAACTGTTCCTGTTCTGGAACATAAAAAATAATAGTGTTTCCGATTTTGTTTCTGTTCCCTGCAAAATACAAAAAGCTCCCAGTTTTCGTTGCTTAAACGGGTTCAAAGGCCTGATCGTGTCGAAGGTATTACTTGTCATAGCGATTTTAAGCAGTACATTGACCTACACGTTAGGGGGGTGCATAGGACCTGAGCAGCCCAAACTCTATTACACGCCTGCTTTGTTTTGTTGCAGGGGAATTAAAGTCGCAACGCGCTCCAAACAAACACACACACACGTGAGGGCGGATGAGGACGTTTGGCCCGTGGGAGGCTTCCTCACTACGAAGACACTCTGAGGACCATCTGTTGTTTTGGACGAGGTCGCCCCAACTGGAGGGGGAGCAGGAGGTAATCACACCGATCAAGGAGAGGTGTCCTGGCCTGCCCCCTGGTCGCTGCACTCAAGGTGAACGTCTTATGAAAAGGTTTGGAAACAAACTCTTGTGTATAGTAATTGGCTAATATTAATCCATTCGTCCAGGATAGGCTTCTGAGTAGAATAGAAGGGGGCAAGAGAGCCAGGTAGTGAAAACCCTAATTATAATTACTTTTCATGGAAATGAAGGACTTAATTCAATGATGATTGAGGATTAATTAGCTTAAATAAACCCTTAATATACTATATTGCATTAATATGCAATGTAAAATATACTACATTATCGAGGGAACCGATATACTCCATTAATTATATTCAATATTTTTCATGCCCCTCTAGGTCAGGCTCTTGAGATTAAGTTCAAGCTCGATTTATTAGGTGTAATGGTTAAACTCTTGTGTATAGTAACTGGCTAATATTAATCCATTGAAGGTCTAGTCTGTATATAAGCCCTAAAGTGGGTCACTGCCTAATCTGGGATATATAAACTCTAGTGGCTGTGGCTCCTGCCTAAACTAAAAAATGTCAGTGAAACTATGGTAAAAGCAAACTATGGTACTGTGTCTAACATTCAGTTCAACACTACATTTCACTTGTTTCGTCTTAGGCAACTGAATGTCCCACATTAGGCAGCTGCAAAAAAGAGCCCACATTAAGGCAAGCCACACTGCTCGCATTCGTATTCCAAAATATTCAAACCTTCAAGAGGTTATGTTTTTGGTTGTGTATGTTGTGTAGGGGTGCAACAATTAGTTGACGTATCGTGTTGGCGAAATAAATCGGCAACAAATTCACTAATCGATAATCGCCATTCGCCAAGGAATTGAGATTAATTTGAGATTAATTAATCCTTTCTAAAAATATTATGAAAAACATGAATGTGAAAAGAAAACAACACCAACCTATTACGGCATAAATTAATTGCGTTGGGTTTCAAAGTAAGCAACTTAAATGTACATTTGTTGGTTGAGATGAACCTTATTTCACTACTGGAATATTTCAAATGGACAAGATCATTTTCGACATTATTGTTGCTTGGCGTTAATATTTAAAATACCCAATCGATTAGTCGGCTAATTGTTTCAATAGACGGCAACTAATTGACTATTAAAATAACCGGATAATCTATTAAAATTACTCAAAACCTTCAGGACGGATTTTCATGAAACCTTTACCAGAGGTGGATATTGAAGAAACAATCCATTAAAACCCTAGCTCTAAAACTTTTTTGCTTTTTTTTAAAGCATTCAAAGACCAAAAACATATGGATGGATTGGCACTGTATCGGTCACTTTTATGGTGGATCCCAAAATTAACGCTAGGGCCTTGCCAAATGTTTGTGCTAATCCAAGTGCTTCTAATTATCTTTTTAAAATATATTTCAATCAATTATTTCAACGCATTTAGGTCTGATGGTATCTTGTAGCAATTTGCAACACATTTTTAAAAATATTTCTTTTTTTTTTTTTTACATTTAATTCTGCAGGGTGAGTATCATCATGATCACGGATATTCCTCATCTTGTTCTGTCACAACATGTATGAAGAAGCTTCTCCCTGTAAACTTTGAAAACAGCTTGCTGTGTCAGCAGAGGACGCCAAAGACCACTAGTGCATCATCCTCTCAGATTTTCTTTTCTGTCATTTCAATCAGTTTGGAGGTTTATGCATTGAAAGACATGCATATTTTTTTCTGTATGTGACGATTTCCAATCCCCACCCTGGGTGCAAGCGATGCGTCTGTCCTTGAGGTGAAATTGTGCAAACAATTAAAGACTGATGCTCTGCCATCAGAAATGCTCTGGCCTGAAACTTCATTGACAATATATATTTTTTTATGTCATTTACATTTTCACGTCTCCTTTAGTTTTGCGCAGTCTTGCACTCTGTTCCTCATCATCACACCTTTACATTTACTTGGGATAAATTAATTTCACTTTTACAACCATGATTCGTTTTCGGCCTTTAATTCTTTTCTTTGGCTTATTTTGGCTTTTTTTACATGACAATATTCAAAAGCAGAACCCTAAAACTCAAGTGATCCCAAATAGGTCTCACAAAACTTTTCCTTTAGGGATTAGAAGAGAGAAGTAGAGGAAGTCAACCCAAAAGATGGACATCTCTGAGTGGTCAGGACTTGACTTCATCATTCAACAGAATGATATTGGACCGAAGCCTCTGGAGGAAGCTGACCCACGTTCGTGCACAGTCTGCTACAAGCAGAGGAAGTGAACTATGATGGTTTTTGCATTTACACAACTTCAACATTCTTTATTGAGAGATAAAGAGCCACTCCACCCCCCTCTTTTTTCTGCTTATTTTTTAACATGTTTAAATAAAGATTGATTCATACCTCCAATGACGTAGATCTCCCCATTAAGCGTGGCTGACGTGTGGTTGGTCCGTGGACACAGCATGGGAGCCACAGTGACCCAGCGTCCCTGCCGGGTGATGTACTTCCAAGTCTCTGTGGTCGACCAAGTGTTGGTGTTGGAACCTCTGGACCCGCCTGACGTGAAAAAGTGGAATTAGCCCTGGCCGAACCGTCATTCAAAATGGCGGATTCATTGAAGAACAAAATAACCCTTAGTTGCCGTCCTAATTTTACTGTTGAAAATATAACCTTATCACCTGCGCCAGGGCATAGCCGCGAAGCAGGTTATGTTTTTAGCCGTGTTTGTTTGTCCCCTCGATAACTGAAAAAGCTGTGCACGGATCTGGATGCAATTTTGCAGAGTTGTTGGAAATGACAAAAGAAATAAGTGATTAAATTTTGGTGCATTTCTGTAGCCTATAAGTAACATAATCATACTTAATCACCAACTTACCGGTTAGTCACATGACCACACAGCGATCACGTGACTAGACTTCCGAGTCCAGGGGCAGCTGGGAAATGTAGTTAGCATGTTTGCCAGTGGCGTCAATCGCAATCGCGCTCCTCTACGAACACTTGCATTGATAATGGTTTGCCACACATACTGCTAGCACTAACAGTACTATGTTGTCCTGCCACTACGGCGCAGGGTTGCAATCTCTGAGTGCTTCTAGTTGGTACATGTAATACGATGAAAACAATGTCCTATGAAGAATCCAGGATATGAGAAGAATGTGAGTTGCGCTGCATTCCCCATCAGGAACACTTGCCGTGTTTACAACATTTTCCTTTCCTTTCACCGTGTGTTGTAAATTCACATCGCTCACTAGATAGATGAGTGTTTTGACAGGACTAAAGCACACCACTGACCTGTGACATAGACATCATTGCTGAGAGACACCAGGGAGTAGCCCCACTTGTTGGGGTTTGGGAAGTTGGGCAAAAGATGCCACTGGCCTGCACACACACACACACACACACACACACACACACACACACACACGTGCAGAGATGAAACTTGTGTTTGAAAAACGTTTATTTTTTAAGTTAAAAAATCTCCATCATCTCCCATATCTCTCCAGCAACTTCACTGGCTTACCATGAAACGCTCCTCACCTTCAAATCCACCCATAACCTTGCTCCAGCCCACCACTCGGACTCCTCCATCAGCCTCAACATCCCTGCAGTCTCTCTCCCCACCTTGGGGTCCGGTGCCTTCAGCTGCTCGGCCCCCAAACTCTGGAACTCACTCACTACCCCCACTCCCGCCCCCCCAGAATCAGAAACTTGGACTCCATCGACTCTTTGAGAAAACCTAAAAACCGGTCTCTTCCATCAAGTCTACGCATGATACACTTGAGTTGGTTTGTCTTCTTGTTTTTTAACTTGCTTTTTAATATTTTTCTTACAGCGACCTTGACAGTCTCGAAATGCTAGAGTATTTGTTTAAAATGTGTTTACAACAAATGAAGGGTAAAGGTACTTTATTTAGTAACACATACATTGATGCACAGTGACTCACTCTGCATTCAACCAATCCCTGAGGAGCGGTGGACAGCCGTGGTGCAGCGCCTGGGGGGGAAACTTCAGATTCTGAGGCCTTGGTGGTATAATTCAACTAGTCACTCTCCTGCACAATGTATAATTTGAGTCACCTTTGAACTCGGCAAGCTGGTTTTGCCTTTAAAATTCCAGGGACGATCAAACTTCACCAAAAATTCGTTTCTAAGATCAAACGAGTCAGAATGTATCCACTGCCTGATAGCAGTTTTGGAAATTAAATAGTTCCTGCCGTGAGTCTCTTTACACGGCACAGCAAAAAAATGCCTGTTTTCAAAGTCACACACCACTGAGCAAAGCAACAATAACAAGTGTTTGTTTAGCTGCAGTTCTCTGGGTTGGGCTTCAGGGTTTAGGAACGGCTGTTGGTGTTGGCCTGCTCTGGCCATTCGAGTTAGTGATGGGCAAAATTCTCTATTTCAATGACCCCAATGCTTTGAATCATGCAGAAAATTCACATTTAGTCCAATGGATGTGTGTGTTTTAAATTGAAATTGTAGGTGTACAGCACATCACATTTCGCACACCTGGCCATGTCACACAACTATTTGCCAACAAACAAGGTATCCCCTTTTAAAATTTTGATTCAGTGAGAAAATAAACATAATTATTATTAAATTAAACATGGTTAAATGTTTATTTAATCACAGAGTTTTATTAGTATTATTCACCTGCCACTTCTTAGTCGGCTATTTGTTCAGGTGCCCAGACACAGCATAACAGAAAGGTGCGTTTCTTCAACCCATGAGGAAACTATTTGTGTAGTAACAAATTTAGCCCCTAGGTGGAGCCTGTTGACTAAGCTCTGAAGCTTCAACGTTGGATATTAGCATGTTCATTTAACCTGAGGGCTGTTTCACCATTGAAAGAGAATTGTGTCAATCTTAAATTCTAAGCCTGTATTGCAGTACACCCCCCAGAAGTTATAATTGCTTATATTGAAGTTATATGCTATAAAAACGGGCTTTCCACCCAATGAATTATGAGCAATAGTAAAAGTAATCTAGCAGTTAATCATAGCAGTATTTATTACTTTAACATATTTTTATTGTAATTAAGAGTAATCAATTCATGTATTCATTAATTAATTCATAGTAATGATAATGATTCTAATAATAACAGCCATTTACCGGCAATTGCCATTGCCGGTATCTAATGATATTCAGGTGGGTATAATTTATGAAGAGAACTTAACATGAAGCAAATTAGTGTCACTACACTATCACGAAAATCATTGTATAAAAGTATCTATGTGTATATATGTGGAGTAATTTCATGAAACACATTAAACAGCATTCAACGGTTTAAAAGGACAATAAGAACCAAATCATAGAGGGTTACAGAAAAGAGGAAAGTGGCTGTAAAAAAAGTAGTTGCGTATGAGTGTAGACGTATTTAAATGTTCACAAGGCTGTGAATGTACACACGTAGGGATATGTGTACGTACGTTGACAGAAATATAGTATATATCATGATTATGATCAGTAATGAATGGTTATGAATATGATTAGCCAAAAAGGGGGTAGGAGTAAATAAACATTTTACTTCGTTCTGCTCCTTTTTGGACTTTTGCAACACAAAAGGTGAAAGTAATAACAGGGATTGTACTTTGTATTTTATTTTGTGTAAACATAACATGTTTCCATGCATTGGAGATCATATTTTAGTTTGTTTGCTTATCCTCATCATCATCATCGTAGTATAAGACATTTTTTACACACGCTATCGGATCTTGTTTTTTGTTGTTTGTTTTTAAATTAAGAAGCCAGATTTTGCTTCAAGCCAAAAAACAGATGTTCAAGCACTCTAAACAGGTGGTCGAGGTGAACGAATCAGCTGATTCAGATCAGATGGGTTGGTAAATGGTTGACAAAAAACAATTTGAACGCTGAACGCAAACACGACAAATCAAATGAATTTTCCCTCGGAACTAGCCTGTGCTGAAGTTGCATTTCAGATTTGAATCGGGAACGAGATTGTGGCGTCAGGCGAGGAAGCCTGCTGCCATTTTCAGGTGGAGCACGTCGCTACGTTTCCGCCTCCTGGCGGAGCTTGTGAATCGCCGCCTGTGAGTGTGCACAAACACACATTCACACACACATCAACACACACAGCGAAGCAGCCCGTATTGATAATCACACACGTGTGCATGATCTGCTGCTGGACACGGTCGTGCACGCGTACACGTGCGCGTAGAGAAGACTAGTGACTGTGGTGTACACGCGTGCATGACCGTGCCCAGCAGCAGGTCATGCACACGTGTGTGTTTATCACCGCGGGCTTCTTCGCTGTGTGTGTTGATGTCTGTGTGTGTGTGTGTTGATGTGTGTGTGTGTGTGTGTGTGAGGTGAACTTGAACGGACCATTTCTACCACCTATCCACTTTTTGTTCGTTCATGTTTAAATTGAGGTGTGGATCAACAGTGCACATTTGATGCAAGTCTCAACCTTTGGCCGTGATCACGAACGCTCAGATGCGCGTGCGTGATTGCGCACATACTTATGCAGGTGCGTGCAGCCGCGCCAGTCGGCCTGCGAGTGGGCGAGGCCGCTCCTGCTACGTATAATGAGCTCCTCCCAAGGACGCATCGCATTGGTTGCGATGCGTTTTGGCAGTTTGGCGGATTCAAGCGTAATCGCTCGTCCCTCATATGTGCTATGTTCCCAGAACAAACTTGGTCCTGGGTTTGAATCCCAACCCGGACAGGTCCTTTCTGTAGTTAACATGTTCTCCCCGTGTCTGTGTGGGTTTCCCCCACCACCTAGTCAATCTGCTCAGAATCTGGGGTTGGCCCTCGGGCGCTGCACTGCGGCTGCCTGCCGCTCCTCAGGGATGGGTTAAATGCAGAGGAAGAATTTCACTGTATATGAATGTATGTGTGACGAAATAAAGTATCTTCTTATCTTATAAGTACTTTCTAAACCAAACTGCGTAGAAGAAAAAGGCTTCCAACTTTGAACTTTCAATGAGCACAGTTTGTACATACGTGTCTTGAGGTTATAGAAACCACAGTTTCGGGGAAGGAGTCGGGGCTCTCGCTCTTCGTCGTCTTCATCATCTTCATCATCGTCATCCAGCGAGCGACCACCCATCACAAAAAGCACCTCCTGCAGGTTGGGCTGGGGACTGCAGCCACTCCCCCGCTCCACCATTCCAGGAGCTACCTCGGTTTTCTGAAAAGACAAAAACAGAAGCTACATCAGTAATGTCAGTAGATAAGGGAGTATTCAAACCGGAATTTGAATTTGGCGTAGGTTTCGTCCTGAGTTTAGCAGGGAAGGAGAAGGAGAGGTTTTTTTCAAGCCTTAAGGGTGACGCGGCACTAAAGTTGAATATGGTCCTGTTCTATGCTGTGCAGTGATTTTGCAACTGTGCAACTTTTTGAAAGAATGAGCCCTACAAGAAATGAGACCTGCGTTTCTCTGTGTGAAACGGATTGTAGTGTGATCGCGTTCAGTCAGCGCTAACTCGAGAGCCTTCAGTATTCTGAAGTTCTGACCCCCCGTCCGACACCACCCATTAGCAGAGGGCTGGACTTGGATAATTTAGCGCACGCTAGAACTCATCCAGTCCAATAACAGCTACCGGCATAACTGGGAAGCGAGTTCCATCTCAGTTAAACCAAGACGGACCCGGGATAAAGGCACTAGTTTGTATACGTCCTAAGCTCTGAAAACTAAGTTACATTAATTTTAGCCTTTCCACTTTGGAAAAAGTAATGCAGTAGATTAAAGTACTGGAAAAGCTACTGATATCACTGGTCAAACGCTACAAACAATTTAAATAAAACAGGCTGTTGAATATTTTATTAATCAAGTATTCTGCCAAAATTCCCATCAATTAATCAAATAATTGGATAAAACATGTTTTTGCCAAGATAACAAGCAATTATGCAGAAACATGAGAAGAATAGACATTAACTTAATAATTAATAACCAAAGTTGTTTAATTATCTGGGGATCAACGTTTTTAAATCGTTTGCAAAACATAAAGATAAAGAGGATTTATAATATAAAATAACAATTTTTGTTTCCCTCAAAATATTATTTAAAAATTGTGGTGGTAACTTGCGTTGTGCTATTGGTCACCCAAATGTTATTGTGCGAATCTGTGACCCACAAATGCATGATTTAATAATCAGTTCAACCCATTCCATTGTCTCATTCCTTTTGGAATGACTAGTAGAAGCAGACAGCCTATTGGTCCAGAAGAACATGTGACCACTTGGTGAGTAACTTTAAGTCGGATTTTGACTGTATTTCATCAATATTTGTGTAAAATGATGAACGCATGGGAGGTGATGTGTAACTGGTCACAGACCGACATTTAGTGGTCGGATTTTGAACTGGTGAGCGTTTTGTGGGTTTTTTGCGAGCCGAGATTAAATGGAACTCATCGGAAGTATGTTTCAGCCGGCGGGACAAAATGCCAGCCCCCTGTATTTCGCAGGTAACCTCGTCTAACGAGAGAGATGGTGACAGGATTAAATTGGAAACTGTTGTAAAGAGTCGGGGAGGAGACATTGCAGAGAAGGGTATGCGAATCCACGGCACTGCTCGACCTGTGGCCTGGGGACGCGCTCTATAACCACTCTGCCACTGCACGTCTCCACACAAATGATCTTAGGTCAACATCTTATGGAAGTAAAATAACAAAAGCCTACAACATGAAGTAACATGTTGTTTATGCAGCCGCGGCAGCAGGAGCACCATTAAAAATGTTTGTTGTGATGATACAGCGGATGCTGACCTCGCACCGTGCAGGAATACTTGTCTCCAGTGTCCGTGAGTGAGACACATTTCATTGCAGGCTATTAATAACAGTGTGACTCAGAGAGAAGCTTGATTAGCTAATGCGCTATTTCTTCACTTGCTTGTTGTTACCAGCAACACGTTGGCCTCTCCTTGACTCGTAACTGTAGATTCTACACTAATTTCTTAATTAATTAACATTAATGTCTTCTTTATATTAATTTCTTCTCAATATACCAAGTTGTAACCCAAGCCTTGTGGGTCGCTCTGCCTCCCAACACCCGGGACTCTGCGTTGTGTTTAGTGATGATTTTCGGGTGGGATACAAAGGAGAGTCGGACACAGGATGATCATCACCAGGATGATTGTGGTTGAGACCTTCTTTATTGTAGTTTGATGTCACCTTCCCAATAACAGGGAGAAGACTGAGGACCAAAATGGTGGCCAGACAGCACATGACCACTGCCAACTACGGTGGCCACCTGAGGACATAATGCCTCAGGCAAACTCTCTGCTGCCACCTGCTGGTACACTTAAGCCACTATCTATCTATCAATCATATATATATATACACACACACACACACACACACACAGAGCACACACACACACACACACACACACAGAGCACACACCAG
>OMKY01052496.1:8378-25077 GCA_900302395.1 Bregmaceros cantori | reverse complement strand
GCGGGGCCTCGGGGCGTCCCGCCGGCCTCGGTCCCTCTGTCCTCGGGTGGAGGGTGAAACTCTCCCCCCGGCCGCCGCCTTCAGCAGCCGCTCCCGCCGCTCCTCCTCTTCCTTCCTCCTCTCCACCTCCTCAGACTCCTTCATCCGCTTCTCCCGCTCCAGCTGCTCTGTCGCCCTCTGGGCCACCTGAGGGTACATCGGAGGGGGTTGTTGTTTATTCGGTGTAGGCGCTTTTCCATTCTATTGACAAGTTCGGGGGTACTTCCGGTGTCTGAATCTCACGTCCGGTGTCATTTAGTTCGCTGTGTTTTTGGCTATTTTTCAACATGTGTATTCGGTGGGAACACACACCTACAGGGTTATTTAAAAACGGATAGTGGTAACTTGCGCTATTCATCACCCAAATGCTCCCGTGCGGATCTGTGACCCACAAACGCATGATTTAATAATCAGTGCAACTCGTTCCATTTTCTCATTCCTTTTGGAATAACTAGAACCAACAGCCAGCCTATTGGTCCAGAAGAACATGTGACCACTCTGTGTAACTTTAAGTCGGATTTTGACTGCATTTCATCAATATTTATACAAAACTATGAACGGAGCGAGTGGTGTGATGTGTAACTGGTCACAGACCGACACCTAGTGGTCGGATTTTGAACTAGCGTGCGTTTTGTGTGCTCTGACATCGGCCCAGTACCAGAGTTGGCATAGGCAACAATAAGGCACCGGAAGTGACCTGCAGAACGGCAGGACAAAATGACTCCCAACAGTATTTCGCGGGTAAACTCGTCTACTGACTGGGATAGTTTTAAAAGTGGGCTGAGAGAGAAATCGGGGGAAGACATTGGAGAAAGGTCGGCGAGGGGAGAAGAACTGGCAATGCTGGCCGTGCCTGTGAACCAAGTCCCAGGCACCATGTGTGTAGAGTATCTTTTTTTATTAATAACCACACAAGTTACCAACTATAGGGTTCACATTATGCTGACCATACTTCCTCTTTTCCCCGGACAAGTCTTTTCCAGCCTTGTCCGGCCGGTTTTAAGGCAGTATTTGGGTCAATGACGTGCCATGCATTTTTTGAGTGCCCAGGCACATTTTAATAGAAAAGATTAATACTTTTTCATGAAATGTACATTTTTAGACACACCTCCTTCCTCTTTATTGGGTTCCATTAGTATTTATCGTGGATATTGGACATTTACAGACTTATGGAGCTCTAAAACATTTTGGCACTTGTGCCAAAATGTCATTCGATGCGACGTTCCCCCCTAAAATCTAGTTAGTAAAATGCTCTAAAAACATTAAAAACATGAATAAAATGTCAAATTTATACAAAAGGTAGAAGGAGATCCATTTATTAGTTTTGACTATATAATTTTTTTTCACCTAGTTTGAAAACCTTATTCGTTACCCATTTACATTTTTTACATTATCCACAAGAGACATTGAGGAATAGGCATTATTTGTGTATATAGTATTCAGGATAGAAGGGTTATTTTGAACAATGGGCTACCTCACGTTTTCCAAGATATACTCGAGAGTTTTAAAATGGAGATAAAAATCTGAACGTTCATGCAGAACTTAAAAGTATAATTGTATGTGACTGATTCTTTGGATTGCATTGGCAATATAATGTGCACATATGTAGAGAATGCTCAAATACATCAATACATTCATTTATAAAGCAACTTTGCGTATATTTATAAAGTTTTCAGTATCTTCAACAGGTGAAGTAAATAATCCAAAATAACAAATAATCATAAAGTTACAAAACCAGTTTTAAAAAGGCCATTTTTATTCCCCTTGCGCGCACGTGTCCTCTTTAGAGCTTCGGAATATGGCCACCTACTACATAAGTACATACTAATAAGATCACATACTTTTGCACATGTCAAATATTCAGTTCGTTTTCCTGAAAACTATTTTTGTTGAATAAATAACATTTTTTTGTATTATTGCGTTTTCACACTAATTTCGGTTTGGCTGTATATTAATAATGTTATTTATTTTCCTTTACATACGTTCAGGTAAGTAATAAACACATAAGTATACATTTTTTTTTCTTTTCGGAGTGTTGAGGTACATGTGCGATTGCGTTGAACAATAAGACGCAGAAACATGGATTGATCGGAGGTCTGTAGCGCCCTCTGCAGACACAATATGAAAATGACAGCGTTACCCTGGTTGGGGAGATGAGCAACGAGATTCTTCTCACTTTCAGAAATTAATACATTCATGTTTGTGTCAGTGTCATGAAACAAAGTTGGGGAAGGTTACTTTTTAAAAGTAATCCATTACAGTTACAAGTTACTCATTAAAAATTGTAATCAGTAACGTAATTCGGTTACCCAATTTTGAAAGTTAGGTAACGGATTACTTTGGATTACTTTGAAATAGATGCAAAAAAATTAACTCTGAAGTCAATTCAACAGTTTCAACTCATATTTCATATGAACATAGCAACAAAAAAAGTTTAAATACGTTTTAAAGTCAAATTAAAGAATATAAAACATGATACATTTCTGTTTGAGCAAACAAAATACATTGAACACAAAAATTGAGCCGAGGGCAGGCCGAGTGTTAACGGGGCGGGACATTAGAGGTTGAGGGACAATGCAAGACGCGATGACGAGGCTGGACTAAATGTTATTTCATGTGTGTTATCCCGTTACCCCCAATGTAACTGTAATCCAGATGACTTTTTAAAAATGTAGTTGTAACGGTCTGATTACAACACCTTTACATGTAATTCGTTACTTCCCAACCCGCAGTACTGCAAAAATGTGCAAGTAATTTGTAGTAGTTGGTTCTATCTTCAACCTGTTTAGAATTAACCTATGCAGCCTAACGTAAGTACTCCTGAGTCAGTGCAGGCACAAAGATAAATATGTATGAACTAAGCCAAGATCAGGGAACAGTTTTGAAAATGAGGAAAAGAAAAAAATATCCCAAGCCAGCAGCAACACATCAGATTTCCAGTCGTTGCAATGTCTGTCAGCCAAGAATATATTTCAATCAAATGTTTTGACAGACGCCCTGAATGACCTTCAGCCTACAGATGACACCCTGAATGACCTTCAGCCCACAGATGACACACTGAATGACCTTCAGCCCAGATGACACACTGAATGACCTTCAGCCTACAGATGACACCCTGAATGACCTTCAGCCTACAGATGACACCCTGAATGACCTTCAGCCTACAGATGACACCCTGAATGACCTTCAGCCTACAGATGACACCCTGAATGACCTTCAGCCTACAGATGACACCCTGAATGACCTTCAGCCTACAGATGACACCCTGAATGACCTTCAGCCTACAGATGACACCCTGAATGACCTTCAGCCTACAGATGACACCCTGAATGACCTTCAGCCTACAGATGACACCCTGAATGACCTTCAGCCTACAGATGACACCCTGAATGACCTTCAGCCTACAGATGACACCCTGAATGACCTTCAGCCTACAGATGACACCCTGAATGACCTTCAGCCTACAGATGACACCCTGAATGACCTTCAGCCTACAGATGACACCCTGAATGACCTTCAGCCTACAGATGACACCCTGAATGACCTTCAGCCTACAGATGACACCCTGAATGACCTTCAACCTACAGATGACACCCTGAATGACCTTCAACCTACCTGTTCATCAGACAGGGGCAGCCAGTAGATGCAGGGAGCAGCTTTGGTCTTGAGGAACAGGTCGTCCAACAACTTGGCAGGAGGCTCATCTGTAGCGGACAGTTTAATACTTCATACCCACTCCAACATCCATACAGATGGTAATAGTGACTAAAACTGACTACACATAAACTAATGACATTCATGATGTTACAATGAATACAAAACAAATTGATGCCTTTGGCACCCAAACAGGTTGATTGGACAAGTTATTTTTCCCTACGATTACATTTTTGTTGAGAATGAACCAAAAATAATATGTTGAGCTAATTATATATATCACTATAATTATTAGTTCCATTTGGAGCCCATAGTATACAGTAGCGATCAGAGCAAATGCGCACAAACATGTTTATCAAGTGCATATGGTAAAATAAACACTGGGGGTGTCCAAAATCGCTCCCTATCCCCTACCCCCCATATAGTGCACTCACCTATAGTGCACTCAACTGCAACGGCCGAGATTTCGGACACTAGAGTTGGTGCCGTCAAAATTATTATAAAATATAATTATAAAATTCAACAGTCATCAGAAAACTACATACATTCAGAACTACTTACATTTATAACTATTGGCCGTGGTTGGTCGCTATTTACTCCCTCCGTGCCATTTTAAATTTAATTTTAGTTCATTTTTAAAACGTCTCGCAAAGCATTATGGGTAATATTGCTTCGTCTAGGGTATATCCGATGATCACTACTTTTTGCAGTGCATTGTGGGATACTTTCAGTGCACTATAGAGGGTACATGGAGAATTCGGGCACCCCTACAAAATGGCGTGCACCCCAAAAAGTGCACTATAGGGGGGATAGGGAGCCACTATGTTTATTAAATGCATCAATGGATTCCACTCCGCATTCCCTCAAATACTGACCATCATAATCATAGTGTCTCTTCATGTCCCTTCATCCCAGTTTATGATTTAATCCTGTCACCATCTCTCTCAATAATGAAAAACGGCGCTTGCGCCCAAAAAAATAACTTAAAAACCAGCCTCGTTTGGTATTGTGACCAACAGAAGCATTTGACATGTTGGATTGGAGCTAAAGTTCAAAATGTCCCGATATATGTTAACATGTGTGAAAATACTGTGACAACGCAAAGCTGTCACATCATACCTGTGCGAATTACCTGTCAAGGTTTGTGTTTCTTTCAAGCTCACAAACTAAAAGTATACCGGTTGCATATCAGTTATCAACATTTACACATTTTTTACTGAAAGTTCCTCAGTATTTGTTACTTAAGTAACTTTTTTTTCCTACTTTGGATGACTACTTTTTACTTTTACTTGAGTAACATTTTGCTGAGTTAATACTTTTACTCAATTTTATGGCTACTCGGTCACTAGTACAAACTCCTTGATGGGACAATGCCACCATTATAAACAGATCTCACGACTCACCCTTCTTCTCTTTCCGTTCTCTACTTCTGGCCCTCTCCCGGCGTCGGCGCTCCCTGGAAGGGGACCTCCGCCCCTCCTCCCGGCTGAACTCGCGGATCTTGTCGCGGTCCCACTCTCGTTCGCAGCGTGCCCGTTCCCGGCGCTGCATCTCCCGCTCCCTCTCGGCCCACTGGTCCCTCACCGTGGGGACCATCAGCGGCGCGTGCTGGGGCCAGGGGTCCCGCAGGGTTACGCCGAGAGGGCCGTGCTCGGCCCATTGGTCCCTCGGAGCCCCGCGCTCCCGACCCTTCTCCCGTTCCCGCTCCCCGTCCCGGTCGCGCTCCGGCATGAGTGGGGGAGGGCGGGAGACTGGAGGGGGAGGCGGGGCTGGCTTCTCCACGGGCGGGGGTTTCAAAGTGCCTCGGTGGAAGTCCAGCTGGAAAGGAAAGAAGATCACCATTATCTGGGGTTAGCCACCAGCTAGCCCTAGCTGGACGATTATTAAAATCTATACAAACTCATATCTTGGCATGCCAGGCATCTTCAAGCTACCAAATAATATCACAAGTTAGGCACAACCTTCCACTCAAAACACGCCAATTCAGATGTTACATAATATAATGTGCAATCCAATATGAAGTAAATGTTAATTCTGCATTCAGTTTGTTTTTGTGCTTTCATTTTAGAGAAACATGCCTTTCTAATCAAATAGGAGTCTATGGAGTAAATTGTCATTTCCATTTCCACATTTTTACAGTTGTCATGATTATGTCCACTGCCAGTTTTACAGATCAAACTTGAATCACAGCAACAAAAAGGAACCTGTGTCGATTGAGACTAATCCCAACAGAGGAACGAGTGACACGCACGCCGACTGCTGTCGCCTGCGTCGTATTCTGCAGTAATCGTGTGTTTTCGTCGGGCTTTGGCAGTGTCTTCCGCAGCCGAGGGGTACTTCAATGCTACGTCTGATGCTATCTTAAATGCTACACCAATTTTCCCAGGAAGTACGACATGATCCAGCTCTGCCGTCACTGTCGGGAAACTACCGAAGATACTCAAATTAACGCCGTCATTCACCCTTACAAGAGTGTGTCTGCTTAATTGCTCATCCCCTCATATGGTGCGTGCAATCTCATTTTAATTTCCAAAATGTTGACATAACTAACGCCAAAAATACACAAATGTCAGATTATGCAACAACGAGTACTACATTACATCGACGGTCATCATACTTTAATATAAAGTTACCTGTAGTGCAATTATGTAGTAGGTGCAATCTGAAACTAAATTAAATAATCATGCACTACATTGAAATATGAACAAAAACAAATCATAAGCATAGGTCTACACGTCATGACTTAATGAAGCTTACGGGCGCACCTTGGATGCTGATGTACAGATGCAGACACACAGTAATCATCACCAATGCTTTGTTGTTAAAACATATTGGTTCATACCAATTTACTAGGTACACAGTATAATACTGTTTTGTTTTAGATGTATATTAAGTATTTACAGTGCGCCGCTTTGAGTTTGTTAACCATGCCACAGCCACGTTTGGTATAGATTGTTTTCGGGCGACCCATCAATGGGCTGCTATTGCGCATTCCTGCGACGCCGGCTGAGCTCACTTGAGAAAGAATTGATAAAGAAAACTAATCTTGTGAGAAAAACCAATGTTCTAACGTAGTACACCAATGAACTAAAATGGAAAAGTTCAAAAAACTTTCAAAAGATCAAAAAGTTTGCAATCTTCATGTTTTGCTATTTATCTGTAAAATAGCTGGTTAAGCAATAACCAAATTAACTAATTGAAGCTCTAAGGATTAAACAATCTTTCCCACAGGCATGTAGCATACTAGTAGTTACCTCGTCTTGGTGAGAGTAGTCCACTCTCAACACTTTGGGGTTACTCGCGGGCCACCTCAACCCGTGAAGAGCGTTCCTAGTGGCCTGGGACTCTTCTGTGTTGGCATACTGGAAAATACCATGGCATTGTGTAAGGGGGTGGAAGATGTTGAGAATAGGGGTTGACTGATACATCGGATGGCCAACGTTTGCATTTTTTAAGTATCGGTATCTGATCTGGATGGAGGCTCAGCAGCAGCATTCGCTCTCCACCGCAGACTGCATGCGCCTCACGACTGCATGCAATGCGACAATCATTGTTTTATACATGATTGGTGCAAACTGTGCTACAGATTCGTTTTATAACAAGGTCTTGCAAGACCGCAACTTGGAGGACTAGCTAGTAAAGCGAAAACACTGCTAGTGCCGTGTCATTCACAACCCGATTGTTCAATCTGAACTACGAGTAATTTGGTGAACGAAATATAATTGTCGGCTGTGAGAGGATTCCCAAAACACCTCAATAATCAATTTCATTAATAGTTTAAATGAAAACCTATTGAATTGCAGAAAGACAATTCAAATGATTTGAATCATTGAAATTAATGTGCCAGAATCCCAAATGAGAGAATTATACACATAACACATTAATAACTTTATAGTATATATCATATTTTCTATTAATCATAGACTAGGTATTTTATTAAAACATATAAATTAGTTATAGTTTTAATAGAAAGAATTGAGTTCCAATATGAACATCTCCCAACAATATTTGTGAAATAAAGGAGTGAATAAAAATAAGTTCTACCTCAATTTGATATTAAGTAAATGTTCATTTTGAACTTGAGACCTGGAATATTTGTCATTTTTTAAAAACAAAATTTTATTCATATCGGCAATCCATATTGGGCATCGGCCAAGGGTGATGGAAAAAAACGGTATCGGCCATTTGGGAAAAAAAAATCTGCATCGGTCGACCCTTAGTTGAGTTTTTGGGGGCCGCAAGCACCATTTCCTTATTTTCTGTGAACTGAGCCACTCTCTCCTTCCATCTCTATCACTTTTAATTTCCCATAATTATGATACACAATATCGCCAAAGCACATCTAGATACAAGTTTGTTTTATATACACACACACACACACACAGACACTCTGCTCACCGTGACGTAGCAATGGGATTTGATCTTGTCGATCCAGAAACCCTCCTCCAGCACACTGCCTGTACGCTTCAGAAGATCCTTCAACTGGTTCAAGGTGAAAGGTCTCACCTGTCCAACACATGTTACATGTTAAAGAAGTACCACAACATTCAACGCCCTCATACTGTTCAATAATCAAGACTCTACAGCACTGACAACGTGGATAAACAAGTGGGAAGGGCATCGTCACAGTCACAAGAATCTCTATTCCAGACTGGAATTTTTCACAATGTTAATAACAGGGCTCCAAACCGGTTCAAGGAACGAAAACCGAAATAGAATTTGGTGGAATTTTAAGAGGAGCAGAAGCGAAAATCGATTTCGCCAACTGTTCCGGAACAGAAACGGAACATTATAAATCCACAAAACCGGTTAAAACATTTTTCTTCGTTCTCCATAGATTTTAGCATATCCTATGTCTAGGAGACTATTTCCGTCCACTTTCACTGTCAGTCATCCAGCCCCATGCACCTAGGGCTCCATCTTGTGGACAGACGAGGAAGTGAATGTAATGGCATTTCAAATCTGGTTTTCAAGTCAATACAGTTGCACTGAAGTTTGAAAGTACACCAAATTATTGTGTATAAACTATATCCAAACGTAGCATTGCACAATATGAGGAACTTTAAGAATAAACAAAATGTTTGCGCTCTGAACCGGACCAGGACCGATATTTCGATGGCGGAACGGTTCAGAGAACGGAAACATTAAATATAGGCCTACCTGAACCGTTCGGAACGGAACGTTTTAAAAACAATTTTGTTTTCAAGCCCTGTTTGATAAACATTTAAACTTGTCTAGTCCCAGGCTGACATGTACAACCTTTCAACGAAATATCGGTATATCAGTTAAATTTCACTGAGAGCACAGATATGCAGGAAAAAAAAAACTCACGTCCGTCTCAGCAGACGATATATCAGTCAGACACTAATAGGGCTGTTACGCGGTGACGACGCGGCTTGGCGGCGGCAGACATTGTGATGGTATCAGATGAATAGGCAGAGAGCAATATTTGCATGACATTGTCCTCTTAAAACGTGTCCATTATTAATTTATCCATGGTAGATGTCAGCATAACTACGTCCACTGTATTCCCCCTATATAATGGACATGAAGTAGTAAGATATACCACTTGACCGTACGTATACTTCACCATACATGATACCACATATGGGCAGAGTAGCCATAAAAATGACTTGAGTAAAAGTACTGTTACCTCAGCAAAATATTACTCAAGTCAAAGTAAAAAGTAGTCATCCAAATAGTTACTCAAGTAAAAGTAAAAAAGTGCTCCATAAGAAAGTTACTTAAGTAGTGAAAGTACGGAGTAACTTTTCGTAAAAAAAAATAAATTAGGACAATTCTCTTTTCAAAAGATACAGAGAGAGAGAGAAAGAGACCATGAGAGTGTCTGAGAGAAAGACAGAGAGCGAGCGAGTGAGAGCATCAGAGAGAGAGAGAGAGAGAGAGAGATATGACGCCAACATATGTGCCAACAGTTCCAGGTGTCGCTAAAGACCAAGTTAATGTAACGAGTAGCAAATTGCTCACATCTCAGTAAAAAGTAGTTTTCTTCACCTCAGATTTACTTGAGTAAAAGTAGAAAGTAACTTGTACAAAAGTACACAAAAAAACAAAAATTACGGAATAAATGTAATGCATTACTGCCCATCTCTGCATGATACCAACAAAATGCCCCCGTCAAGCTGTGACATCACGCGCCACAGCCCTATTGGTACATAATATTTCATGGACTAGTTAACTAGTTGTGTCACCGTTATATCACCAGCACATGAACTTGTGTGGTTGACCCGTTCCGTTTCCACCATCCATGTAAACAACTTACCAGGTTGGTGACGTGCACTATAGTGGACAGCTTGCCTCGCGGTGGAGACAGACGTCTGTTGGCCTGGTCGTCGTCCACAGTCACAGACATGCCGGACTTCTGTTGACTGATGGACCGCCGAACCACACTGTCGCTGGGGGTGACTGGAGAGAGAATGGAGAATTAGTTTATCTTCATAGCATTCTCATTTTCCCTACTCTTACCTATGGAATAAAAAGTGACAGGACACATCTTACATAACAAAAATAAAATAAAAACAGAAGCTTTTTCAGTGGCAAAGTTTCAAGGCATTTTTACAACAGGAAATAATTTAACACAATATTCCCAGCACTTGAGCCCGGTTTGTGTGTGTGTTTTTCTAAAGTTATTTTTTTTTCAGCATAATCGCCATTTTCCATTTAATTGTAGAGAGTTAATTTTGAAAGGGACGAGAGATCCGTGGGAAGACATTGCAGAAAGATTGGCAAGGGGAGGAGAACTTGTGGCGCTGCCCATGCCTGTGAACCAGGTCACCATACTTGTGCTAGGTGTCTTAACGACTGTGCCACAGAGCTGGCACCCTTTTGTATGTTTACCTGCACCAGGGCTGCACCACAGAAGCAGGTTATGTTTTTGGTAGCGTTGGTTGGTTTGTCTGGATGAAATTTTGTTGTTGTTGGAAATGACAAACGGAAGAATTGATTGAATTTTGGTGCACTTCGGTATCCTATAAGTAACGTAATCATGCTTAATCACCAACTCACCGATAGATCGCTAGGCTCTTACCGGGTCATGTGACCAGGCTTCCGAGTTGTGGGGGGCCGCTGGGAAATGCAGTTGGCTTGTGCGGAGCATGTTCACCAGTGGCGTCAATCGCTCTCGCACTAATCTATGTGCACTTGCATTGATAATGGGTTGCCACACATACTGCTAGCCCTAAAAGCACTATTTTTGTTGCACGACGCATGTTTGCAATCTGAGTGCTTCTAGTTTATAGATACAACTTGTACAGAATATCTGGCAGACCTTGGATGACGGTACCTTTCTGAACTTTGTCCTCCTCAGTGGTAGGGCTAGGCTGGGCCTCTGGAGGCTCTTCGGCCTGGCTGCTGCTGGTGCTACCTCCACGCTCCACAGGTAAAGGTGCTGGCTTCTCCTCCACCACCTTCCTTACTTCCCCCTCCTCTTCTTCCTCCCCCTCTTCCTCCTCCTTGTCATCCTCGTCATCATCCTGTCCAGACTTCTCCTGGGATGGTCCGTTCTCTTGGAGCTCTCCAGGAACAACCTAGGGAACGGTCAAAAAGGCTCACCTAGGGTACAGCTGGTGACATCACTGAAATTTACTCAAAAAAAGTCGAGTACAAGTACAATAATTTTAATACTCGTCAATACTGCCCCCCCCCCTCCCCTAGGTCAGAGTAGAATAGGCAGCACCGCCTCATTTCACAGTATCGATATCGTTTCATGGTATCGGCAACTGTTAGACAAGTACATAAGTGAGTATCGGGGCCAATCACCGATACCCTACTGAAATGGATATCATCGGGGCGGCACGGTGGCGCAGTGGTTAGCATTGCTGACTCACAGCTACTCGAATCCCAACCCGGACAGGTCCTTTCTGTGTGGAGTTTACATGTTCTCCCCGTGCATGGGGATGGAGGAAGAACGGTGGAACGTTGTCTGCATACAGCGCTGTTGTGACACAAATCTTCCGTGGCAAAATGCACGGTTAAACCCATTGTTCGGCTTGACCATATAGTGGTCGTTGACGAATACAGCGGGACATTCGGAGACAACACTCAAACAACTTTTTAAATCCTGGGTCGCGTCCATCCCAATGTGGAAAGCAGCATAACGCTCCCTGGATGTCCAGTTCCTTTACCGCTATGGAAAGTTGGCAACGGAACGGGATTTGCAGCGCGGCGTAACTTAGTAGTTTCAAAGCTGAACCGATTCCACGCAACAGATTTAATGCGTTGTGGATGCGTGTGTGTGAGAAGAAGGGGGCGTGTCAGATGGGAAAAGACAAGGGCCAACCATAAATTCGCTGGGTGATGGGAATAACCAATTTCAGTGCATTTCCCATCGTCCAAACAAAATCAGATTTTGATTTCAAATCGATTTATCATGCAGGTCTACGTCCCAGTTTGACAAATGACTCAGTATTTTTGGCAGGTCAGTCTTTTTCATTTATAGTTGTGAGCTAACTGGTTTCACCAGTATGCTGGTTTATGGATGCCATCTGTTTAATTCCCTGCCAAGCAGCTCTAAGGTCAACACCGCAGTACTGTTTTTATATTTTGTCCCTGCACCGAAATTTGGATTTTCTCATCCAATCCTCTCGAGAAAAACAGTGTAGAAAATTCAAATTTGATATTACTTGATAATTTCTGAAAATCCAAAATATGATTAATATTAACATTGTTGATTTAAAAAAACAACAACATGAAATTAGCAGCATATTAATTGTAACGAGTTTGTGTCAGACATTAACTTAAGTGTTGTACATTTGTTTGCCAACATGAATCGAAATTGACTGCATTCAATTTGACAATTTGAAATTTCTGTGTCACTGTAAATATTTTGTGGATTTTTCTTTGAGGAAAAATGACTAATCGTTTCAATAGCCGGCAACTAATCGACTATTAAAATAATGGTTAGATGCAGCCCTAATGCACTTACAACATGGAACAAGTTCCAAATTAAATTCAGAATCTCTGGATGAAGGACTATTCACCTGCGTGACGGTGCGTCGTATTTTGATGTCCAGTTCGTTGTCTGTCTGGCCGTTGTCCATCGTCTGGTGGTCTTCCTCCTCCCCAGACAGCTGGAGCTCCTCTGGGTGGAGGTCTACCACAGCCTCTTGGAGGCTCTTTATGTCAGGGATCAACGTCTGTGGAGTCAGTGCAGGGTATGAGGAGTCAACACTTTATTTTAAATAGGATTTGCATCAGGAATCTTAACAAGCAAATATTTTACTTCTTTGCCATTGGATGGCCACAGAGGCCATATGTACTCGATAAGCTCTCGTTATGCTATACAGAACCGGACCAATTCCGTCTTTTCAAAATTGTATTTTTCCTCAGGGGATAAAAATGACTAAGATGTCACAGTGAACCTGAAATTAAATAAATGACCACAGTTCATTGTATACCCGAAACTCAGAGCATAGGGGATGTATTGCTTCAACGTGCAAAAACTGACAGATTGATTTGTCGCACATTCGGAGCATTAATGCTCTAGGGTCGGTTCATGAACTTACAAGATTGTTTGGTCCATGACTTCTGACCAGCTGGAAGGATTTGCCCCAAATTTCTTTCAACTTTTATTTCACAATAGTTGTTTGTTTTCAAGATAAAGCCTATGCATTTCATATCATACATAAAATCTTTCAAGATGAGCTAACTTTTTCCTTTGCGATAACCCGAGCACAAAACATTGTAGGCCAACCTTCTAAGAGGTAGATAAAGTCCTTTTACATCACAATTCCTACAGCAAGCATGGCTCTCCAATCTTTCTGGGGTTTATTGACGCTGACGATCCTATCGCGTATAGGGGATATCCCCTTAGTGACGACTGCATATGTGTAGTTTAACCTATGACATGTGTGTAAGGGGCACTTTTCACACCAGGAAAGTCCTTTGGTTCGCCCTTCAGTCCGGACCAAAGTATCCGTGGTTTAATTCACACTGTATTTCTTCAAGAGGTCCAAATTATGGAGCCCCAGCACACTTATATGAACTCTTTGCTTTTCTCGTATGTGGTTTAATTCGACCCAAAAGGTGGCAGGTGTGAATACGCCCCAAGTACCAAGTATGAAGAGAACAACCACCAAGACCTCACCTTCAGAGACTCTGTGGTGATGCTGATAGAAGGCTTCTTGGTGGTGACCGCTGTGCTCGAGCCCCATCTTCTTTTCCTCCCTGCGGCGCCAGTGGCCCCCTCTGGCTCGCTGCCGGCACCCCCGTCTGTAGCGGTGGCCGATGGCGAGGTCTTGCTACCTGGGAATTTTGTGCATTTACACATTAGACCTGCAACTAATTAAAAATCAGTGATAATTATTTAATTAGTTCCCAACCAATTTGCCGATTTCATTTAACAATTATTTGGTCAAGTCCAGATTCAGAGCCAGTGCCTTGGCCAGGGCACTGACTGGAGCAGATTACTAGAACATGTTTTTATTGATGGGGGAAAACTGGAGGTGCACCGATCACATTTTTTCGGCCCATCTCCGATACAGAGTCCCGATACAGAGTCCCGATACAGAGTCCCGATACAGAGTCCCGATACAGAGTCCCGATACAGAGTCCCGATACAGAGTCACGAGACTGCAAAAATTGGTAGTACCCAAACTATTTGGCACAATTGTCATCTTCAAAAATAGTCAAAAAGTAAATAAACTGTCATGATGGCATTTAAAGTTTTCAATAAAACAAAATCTTTGTGCGAATTGAAATGGAAGATTACTATGTAATGAAATAATCGCAGTTGCACAAGAAGCAAAATCTTTGTGCAAAATAGTTTATTTTATATTGAAACCAGGGCTCTGAACCGGTTCAAGGAACGAAAAAACATCTTCAACTTCAAAATCTTCAACTGTTCCGGAATGACATCCACAAACATTTTTTTTTCTCGTTCTCTAGATATTTCAACATATATGTTTAGGAGACCATTTCCGTTCACTTTCACTGTCAAGCCCCATGCATCTGGGGCTCCATCTTGTGGACAGACGAGAAAGCGAATGTAATGACATTTTAAACCCGGTTTTCACGTTAATGCAGTTGCACTGAAGTTTGAAAGTCCATAAAATATATTTTTTATAAACTATACAAAAAACTATAAAACATATTTCACAAAATTAGGAACTTTAAGAGGTGCACCACTAGTGAAAACCAGAGTGCCTGATGGCCCAAATGTGGACGGTCCAATCAGGCATTGTTTGAATCGAGACAAAGCCCTCCATGCCATTTGTCACACCTACGCGCTCTGTTTTAAGTGACATTTTTTGAGCCCGCTTAATCCAAACAAAACTATCGTTCCAGCTGCGTGCAATGTGTGGACGATTCTAGCTTAACGTTACAGACTATACTTACTGGTTAAGGAGATCTTGCGAGGGGCAAACACCTTGGGCGCGGCGCTCTAGAGAGAGAGAGAAAGGGAAAAAAGAGGGGGCAGGGAGGGAGAGAGAAAGAGGGGAGACATACAAGGAAACCCACGGGTGTGGGCCAGCGTGAGATTGTTGCTTTGAAGGATGACCTTTAAATAAAAATAAAAGACTAGAAACTGAGCAGGTGAAAGACTTGGGAGAAGAGGGCAGAGGGGTCAAGGTGAGCTTTCTAACTATTCAAACAGCCCTGGGTCGAAGCTTACAAAGTAATTATGATGCCCCCGTGTATGTATTATGTGTGTGTGTTGCATTTGGATACATTCATTTAGCCAGGCTTCAGATGCAATGTGTGACATCAAAAATGTTTACGTATGTAATATATATTTAAGAAAAAAATGTAACCGATGTGTGACCCCCCGTTACGTGTAATATTGAATGAAGGAGGGGGAAAAAAAAGCACAGATCTTTGCTTGGGTACCATTGACACCTGCTTCCTTACTGGCTCAGCTAAGGCCCCTGGCAGATTGGCACTGAGCACTGTATCCACTGTGTAGTGTATCTAGGCAACCAGCGTGAGTGCCAGCCAACGATGGGGATCAGAGTCCTTGAATGGGGCAGGGTGGAGGAAGTGTCCGTGGGGGTGATCGAAGTGCGAATGTCCTTGAATGCAGGGGGGGTAGGGGTACGATAGCAAGTCATTTTGAATGGGGGTGCGGGGGGGGAAGTGTTCTTGGAACGACTAAACTGTTCTTGAGTGGACGCTGGTGGACTGTTCGTAAACTGGATAAAGGGGAACGATGTTTCGAGTTGAAAGGGAGGTAGTGCTGTTGTCCATAGGGAGACAGAGTTTGTGAGCCGGAAACATTTTCATTAAGAAGGGAGTCCGCGTTGTCAAACAGAAGACGAGGTTCTTGCCGAAGGGAACGGTGTTCGAGAGTGGGCAGAGGGGGAGAGGGCGTGGTCGAGCAGAAGGCGGTGATGTCAACAGATAGACACCGTTGTAGCCGAACAGGAGATGACGCTGATGCCGAACAGGAAACTGCCATCGGCGTCGCCGAACAGGAAACTGCCATCGGCGTCGGCAGACAGGAAACTGCCATCGGCGCCGCCGAACAGGAAACGGCAACGACGTCGCCGAACAGGAAACTGCATCGACGTCGCCGAACAGGAAACAGCATCGGCGCCGCCGAACAGGAAACAGCATTGGCGTCGCCGAACAGGAACCAGCATCAGCGTTGTCGAGCAGAAGGAAGCGTTGTCAACAGATAGACGCCGTTGTAGCTGAACAGGAGATGACGTTGTCAAACAGGAAACAGCGCTGTCGCCGACCAGGAAACAGCGGTGTCGCCGACCAGGAAACAGCGGTGTCGCCGACCAGGAAACGGCGGTGTCGGCGACCAGGAAACGGCGGTGTCGGCGACCAGGAAACGGCGGTGTCGGCGACCAGGAAACGGCGGTGTCGGCGACCAGGAAACGGCGGTGTCGGCGACCAGGAAACGGCGGTGTCGGCGACCAGGAAACGGTGGTGTCGGCGACCAGGAAACAGTGGTGTCGCCGACCAGGAAACGGTGGTGTCGCCGACCAGTTAACGGTGGTGTCGCCGACCAGTTAACGGTGGTGTCGCCGACCAGGAAACG
>OMKY01052495.1:0-10334 GCA_900302395.1 Bregmaceros cantori | reverse complement strand
CTTCCTTAACCTTTTTGTATAAATATTGATGAAATACAGTCAAAATCCTACTTGAAGTTATTCACCGAGTGGTCACATGTCCTTCCAAAAGGAATGAGACAATGGAACGGGTTGAACTGATTATTAAATAATGCGTTTCACAGATCTGCAAGATAACATTTGGGTGAGGAATAGCACAGCGCAAGTTACTACCACAATTTTTAAATAACATAATAACAAATTCACAGAAAGTAAATGACGCCGAAAGTGACGTTCAGAGACCGGAAGTACCCCCCCATACTCGTCTATACATAACTTAATTTGTGACAAAGTTTGCACAGGCATGTGAGTGGCGTGGTTAAAGGCGCCATTTCGGCGCCTTTCAGCCTTTAGTCATTTCCATATTGTACAGCCATCTTTTCTATACGAGTCAACAGTTATATTACCGGCCGCACTGCCTGGTGACAGGATGGCCTCCTTTAGCCTCGACTTCACAGTAGTTGTATATATACTTTTAAATAAATAAAATAAATGAAAAAATAATATATAATATTTTTATATTATATGTATATATATGAGTATATATACATACATACATATATGTCGTACAACTTGGAGGCGACAAGACCCAGTGGCCGGCCTAAGAAGACCTGGCAGATGACTGTGCTGGAGGACATGAAGGCACTTGGCATCGACCACGAGGTGGCCATGGACCGTTCCCGGTGGAAGAGGGCCATATCGAGAGTGAAGTCCAACCCAGCGGTGCCTGGAAAGAGGACTCTAAACCGATGATGATGATGATGATGTATATGTGTGTGTATGTATGTGGAGATATATATTACACCTTTTTTTATACGTTCTTTGAGTATTAACTGTCCGACTGTATATTAATCTGGACGGAGCCAAGGCTTGTTTTTTTTTTTATAGAGGCACAACTTTACACTGCTTTTCTTGCGCGTCTCCGTACATGTACTTAACTACATATGTTTACATTTGGTCAAATCTTGGGCTATGGATATGACCATGTCCATATTAAAATATTTCCGTCGGCGATAAGTGGGCGTGCTGTTATGGTCTGGAAGAGGAATAGATTTCCGACAGATCTGTGTGATAAATTGTTTCACAATTTTCATGGAACAGGGAGCGTGATGTATATGTAACATTCCCAGTCTCTAACTGGTAACTGTTTAACAATTGAAGGTTGTTTTTGACAATTTCTTTACATGTTGCCAAGTTGGAGGGGTGTTGTCAATTTATGAAATACAGATATATTAACGTTTGTTAATAAAATAACACTAAGTGTGAAGCAGGAAACACGAGGCAAAGCAGTACTAAAAATAATGCTGCTCATTGAGCGGTTGTGTATCATTGTGTGTAATGGAAAATGCCTGACGTCCTTGTGTTATACCATTCGTACAACGCGAATAACGGCTGTGTATTTTCATAATACAAGTTGACCGCCAGGGGGCAGCAATGAACCGCCGCCAAGATAGTGATGCGGCCAGCAGTATGTTACGGATGTCATGTTTGGGATCAACGGTGAACAATTCGTGAAACAACGTTTATTAATGTATTCAATGTTCTGCCTTTGAATTCCTGTTCAATTTAGATTCTATTTCGCGTCGATTTTGAACAGTTAAACAACTTATAATTGATTCAATGTTCTGTCCCGACATATTGTTTAATTCCGCGCTGATTTTCTATATTGTCACGTTGCTTTGATTGTTCACACTTCACACATCTGCACGTTGTGGTAGTCTTGTTCATGTTGTGCTGCCCACGAAGAAGCGTGTCCATTCAGACACAGGCGTCATACTTCCCTTGGGGAGAGTTAGATGATTCAACCTGTCAAGCGTGTCATCTTACTGACGTCACAATTACCAGTAGGCAGTATCTTGTATTTTGTACTCTCCCAGTTGACTCTTAAAAATATAAAAAAAATATTATTTTTACTTAATGAAAGCCATGGTATGCCAAATTATTTCAGTCTACCACATGGTGATTAAAACATGGGCCCGGGTGTCTGTAGGGTCAGCACTGAAGAACAGCTGGAGCTCGACAGACTTGGCCTTCCGACTGTTTGACCAAGTCAGCTTTGAAGTCCCACAGATGATGTTCTGCTGCATATACAACAATTCACAATAACTGAATAGTTTCTTTAAACTAGGGAAGAAGGTGGCATTTGGGGACTTCCTAGAATGTGTGGTGGTACCTAGCCTTTGTGGTTCCCTCTTCCAACAAACTGCAAACACACTGATTTTCAAGTGATTTTTCACTCGTATTGGTCTTTGTACTGTTAATTGAAGACTTATTTATTTCACAAATTTAGGCAACCTTCAGTTTGTACGCTTGTATGTAAGACACTGTGTATTTTTCATGGTTAAGGGGTGCCGTAACCTCTCCAGACAGTCTAGTATTCTCGTTTCATAATTCCAGTTACGCAAGTAGACATATGCGGTCAGCACTGACTGCTAAAGACATATCCCCGAAACGCAGTAGACGGCACATCAATAAACCTCAGAAATATTATACAGCCATGCTGGAATTGAGACATCACGGTGGCCTTGTACAGTACAGGGCAGTCTGGAGTCACTGGCCCAAAGAAAAAGGTGGCCATCTTGAATTCGGCCATCTTGAGTGTTGGCCTCCAAAACCTCATCAGTTCACAATTGCCCTAGAGCATTAACATACTGAATCCGTCCATCACATCCACCCGGAAAGTATGTCAGTGTCTGACAAAAGGGGGACCCAACTTTGACCTCTTCTCCATTATCCTGCTTTGTCCCAGTCACTTGGGATCAGCAGCTTGAGTCTCTTCCACTTCTCTCTATCCAAGGCATCTGCTGGTTCCACTCCCTTTTGGGTCATGTCTGCCTTTATGCATTCTTCTCAGGTCTTTGGTGGTCTTCCCCTTGGTCCTCTTTTCTTTACTTGTTTTGCTTGCACTCGTTTGCCTATGTGGTGTGGTTTGCCTTCCTCCCTTCTTTGTATGTATTTGACTAATTAGCTGAAACAAACCGTAGCTTCATTGAAAATGAGTAACTATACAGGGACGTTTCTATCTAAAACTGTAAAAAAAAAAAAGTTGAGTATCTGGGGTTACTGTGTATAAGCTAGGAACACCCTCAGCACAAGATCCTCTGCGACAATCCCCGAATCCCAATAAGTGGCCCTGACCAAGGGTCGCTCAAGCTTTCTGAAACATTAAGCATATGGGCACAAGCCAGGCGCTAAAAAGTTGCTTGCATGGAATAGAATATATTGTTAGAGTTGGCTTTTCTCAAAAGAATGATCAAGTTGCAGGCTGAATCGCACCTTGCGAGTGGCCGAGGACAGAGGGAGAGATTGAGAGTTGGTTGCAAAATCTTCAGTGGAGCCCCAACGGTCAGCCAGGCCAAGGTATAGGTGAATTGCCAAAAAAGACTGATATGCCAATACATGTATATTAACAGGGCAAAAATGATGCAAATGGTGCAAATACTTCTTTGCAAATGACAGTTCAAAAATGAAAACTTTGGACTACTGCTGCTCCCAGTAATTATATTATCCCTGAAGAATTACCCAAGGTTAATAATAATTAAAACAGAACTTTAAGTCCAGGTATTAGTTTAGCTGGCTGCCCTGGTTATATTATATTCTTGTGATTACAGCCCTAGCACAAACCACTGTTGCTTACAGCAATTCTAAAGTGATGCGTTTTTTTCTGAAAGGTAGAAATATGAGACATCAATAGAGAGATTGTGGTGTGTATGAACTGACAAACTAGGCCAAGGCTTTTTCCACCAAATATGAATTGAACACAATGGTGTTTTCTGTGAAAGCTCCATTTGCGGCTCCTGTGATTACAGCGACATTAGGCTGTCGGGCTTTGAAAGTCTGCCGGCACCATCTGGTTATGCAACCGCACAACAGCCGCAACAAAGAATGATTTGAACTTGTCAATAATGAGAAGAATATAACATTTGATTTTTGCAAAACAAACACTAGTTTCAAACAAAATGCACATCGACGTGTAGTGTGTTTGGATTGGGTCCATAAATGCCGCCCTCAGGCTTGAGTACAAACAGATGAGGGGTGACTATCTAGAAAAATGAAATTATATCAGCCATTGATTTCCCTCTCTTATATATTGTGTTTTGTATGCTTCACAAATTAATATTTCTTCCATTAGAGAAAGTGTTGTGTTATCACATATGAATACACACTGTGAGCTGCTGTGAAGTCTGAGAAATATCCAAAAATGTGGAACAATGTTGGACCTCTAGCTGGCATTGACAGCCGAGATAGCTCCCCCAAGTGTTGTGAATGGGGCGTGACCATGGGCATGACTCCTGCCATACATGATCGCTGCTATACTCGGTTAAGCTAATGCTAGCTAAGTAGACACTATGATACGCTAACATTAACAACTCTTACGGATGCTATATTGTAATGGTATGTCAATAAATGATACTATATTGCAATAGCATTCTATAATGATATTGAGTCAATTTTATTGAGACATTGTTACACTTTGTCCATTAACTCATAACTTGATAACTTGCTAGACCATGTCTTTATTTTGTAGTTGAAGTTCACGTTAAACTTTATTTCAATTTTGGTGCATGATAGGGCTATGAATTTCCTTTAAAATGTGGCTAGGTGCTGGCTCTCTGGCGCGGTCTGTTGGAAGTTGAGTTCATAGAACTCTGTTCAGTCTGTTGGCCTTAGTTCACAGTGCACGCAGCTGTCGTGAGATTGCTTCCCCTCACCGACCTAAGTGTGCTGCAGATCTGCTTCCCCACTCTCTCGCACTAATGCTGCCACACTAAAATGGGAAAATGAGGGGTAATCGATGGCAAAGCGGTTAAAGACGCTGTTCCTTAAGATGCCGTCTTACATTCGTAGTAATGGCGCTTTGGTTTAGAACTTTAGATCACAACGTCCGTAGTGCCGTGAGTGCTAATCCTGTCAATAGAAATGGAAAAAAAAATCCCCTGATCACTCTTGTTCCACATTAACCCGGTCATTAAAATGGGAAATAAATGTAAAAACATTTTGATTAGTATTATAGAATTTGTAATGTTAAAAAATGTGTAATTTCTAATCAATATTTAAATTGTACTGTATATTTATGATATATACAAACACGCAAATACCTCCTTCAGTGTGCCCAAATGGGCACCGGACTTTCACTATTTTCACCGCTGGCTGATCATGCAAGTTCAGAGCTGGGAAGACTATACTATTCTGACCGCTGGGTAATGGGGTAGCGCAAAAAGGGGCATTTCGAGGGAAATACAATGAGCAATGGCCCTGGTGGGCCTCCAATGTCCACCAGAAATCAGTCCACCCCAGCCGCTCTGCCCTTGGAGCATCCAAAGTTCCAACCCATATGTTGTAATATATATTGTATATGTATATATATTAACCAGTGTTTTTACAGTGATGTCCAACCAAGCACAATCTCTGGCCTAATGGTGTGTGTGTGCATTTGCATTTTTTAAATGTTTGAATTTTAAAGTTCGTAATGATGGCTAGATTCCATGATTGTGTCTGCAATAGAAAATATTCTATGTGCAAGAGAAAATGACTGAACTTTGCCTTTTCCATCAGCCGATTCTGAAGGCCCAAAGAAAATATTTTGTACACTTGTCCAGAAGTTTCTTCTAGGCTCAGCAGATCGAATCACCATAGTGAGCACAACATTGCAGGCCAGCGATAGCTGCCACCACAAGTGCATCTGCACCTTGCTTTACACCTCTACACATCTTCTAGACATTCTAAGCACAGGGAAAGCAGGCTCAGTGTCTAATGTGAACAACTACAATCTTAGATGTGATCTAAGCCATATTCCAAGAGTGGACACAAAATCGTTTGTGCACAATGCACTAAAATATCAAAAATATGATCTAATGGCTGGAACATCTACCTTAGCACCAGCTGTATCTCTCATCCTCTTGGTTTTTCTTCTCTTTCCTTCCCTCTAATGGGTTGGCACGCACTAACCATTGCTGTGCATCAAGTAACATGGAGGATCTGCCCAATTACCCAAAGGGGTAACGGAGCTTTTTGGGGTAACTCAGGAAAAGTGAGCTTCAACTAACACTGTCTGGTCTTAGCTGATGTCCAACATGGGAAACCACGCTCACAGGTGTGTGGACACACAAGACATAGTTGCTTTTCTATTATTTTCATACCCAAGCAAAGCCTGTTAACAGGTCATATATAAAAAATGTCTCGCTGCAAGTGGATAACAAGACTTTACTGTGAGTTTGTGTGGCTGTGTGTGTGCGCGCGTGTGTGTCAATCAAAGAAAGGGAGTGTGTATGTATTGTATGTGCATATGATTGAGTGGAAGTTTGTTTGATGTGTGGAAGAGAGAAAGTGGTGTGTGTGTGTGTGTGTGCGCGTGCTCATAGAATTGCCCAACCATCTCAGGCTGTCATAAAAACGCGATGTCCAATATGTGGCACAGCTGCCCAGGGCGTAGGAGACACACATACAATCACAAATACACACACACACACCGATATTCTTAGGTGGAATTCTTATAAGGCAAAAATGGCTATAAAACCACAGGTGTGAACTCCAAACCTTATGCATTTTATTCTTTATCTACCTTTATATTAATGTCCCCACCTGGCCTTGATTGAACAAGTTTCCTCTGGTTTGAATGAATGATTGAATGGATTTTATTTTTGGACAGACAATACAGAGCCATTAAACATTTCAACATGAAACTTTGCTTTGGTGATGCGTGTTACTCAGGCACCAGAGTTTGCTGCTAATGGGTTGCAGCATAGACAGTTATCATATATGGTTTATCTCTCCTAAAACAAACAACAATGGCTGTGTTTGAAATTGCTTCCTATCCTCTACCCCCCTCCCTATATAGAGCATTTACTTATAGTGCACTCAACAGCAACGCCTGGGATTTCGGCACTAGAATCATCAGCGTCCGAATTCTTACATTATAGAATTCAACAATCATCACAAAAAGTCAAAAGTACTTACAGTTACAACTATTTGCCGTGGACGGTCACTCTTGACACCTGTTGTGCCATGTTTGTATTTTAGGTCATTTTTAATGTGTCTCACAATTCATTGTGGGATATATACTTTGGTCTAGGCTAGGTTACATCGATGCTCACTTCTATTCGTGGTGTATTGTTTGGGTCCATCGGGTTAAGCTATCAAAGAACTACTGTGTGCAGTGAGTGTGCACGCGCAAGCAAGGCATGTATTTAATTTTGTTGTGGTCTTAATATTACAAACAATATAAGCTATTCCTATAATGCAATCAGGGCGCAAACAATTCACACATTGTCGAACTCCACTCATTTCACAGCCCTGAGCAGAAGGCAGCAGAGAGTGTTTTTTAAAATGCTCAGGGGACCAGGCACTCGCCGATCCATCGGCAGACGTGCGTAAAGTTCTAATGAGCTCAGATCTCACGGCCCAGACAACATGCCCGGACATGCCCTCGGGGGCTGCTCATCTGGGCTGATGGGCTTGCTGACATCTCGAGCACACACTCGTTTAGTACAAGTAAACCGATCCACCTGCATGAGAGCCAACAACCACCACCAGCACCTCTGTCAGATTCCCTGCCAAAAGATTCAACGGGAAACAATGGATGACTACCACCGTTGCACTTTTGTCATAGTTGGCTGCAATTTGTAAGTACAGTAGAACCTCACTTATCCGAACCCATTGGGAATGAGGGTGGTTCGTATCTCTGAAATGTTCGGATGAATGAAGTTATATGTTAAAATGCTCTAAATTGGCCAAATTGAATAAGTAATGTGTTTACAATAAGTTTAAGAATAAAGATCTCCTCAAAATAGAAGAAAGAGCATGAAATAAGTAACGAAAAATAGCATAAGGCCTACGGTACAAAATCACAAATGAATGTCCAAGCATATACTGTAGCTCTAGCGATATTTATTTTGTTGCAAAATTGTACAGTGTATACCGTAAAAGCATATCTCTTTCAGAGAACTGTAGACTTAGCCTTAGGCTACTGTAATTTGTACGAATACAATCACTAGGCTTTTTAAGTGCAATGGAACTTATGTGCAATGAAACAAATAAAAAACAGCGAACTCGCTCATTTCTGAGCAATTAAGAAAAGTGGCCCGACTGTATTTATGGGCCTATGGGCCTATTGCAATCGAATATAAACGGGCTTTTGTGCCTATGGGCCTATGCTATCGAATATAAACGGGCATTTGTGCCTATGGGCCTATGCAATCGAATATAAACGGGTAAAAGAGTCCTTTATCAGAATATTTTCAGAGGACATCAAACAGCCCAACAACATGCCGTAAACCAACATTAAATTGGGTAGTGCAATTTCAGTAAGATGAAGTAAAATGAAAACAAACCTGCACTATATCCCAGGCCTTCATAGAATACAAAAGGTAGCTTACATGTCCGCTTCAAAGTGCATTAATCATAACATTTATTGGGCGCACCATTGAGTCTGGGGGAAAAAAAACTCCATTAACAGCGGATCCTGAAATGTAAAATAAAATCAGCCTAGGCTACCTGTCAGCCCCAGCAACATGTTACCAGTTCGGTTTTATTTTTTCACGAAAAAGGAGTCCAAGCGTGGTTGTTTCAAGTTGCTGACTCTCTTCTTTGCTGCCATGGCATGAAGTTCGCGGAGCATAAGAAGATTCATTGGTGTGGCCTCCGCTTGTTGCTCTAACCATCTCAGGCTGGTGGAAAGGCACTCAGTTGCCACTGCATGAGGGATTCTTCCCGCATCTTCTTCATCGTCTCCATCATCACTGTCCATGTCAGCCGTTTCGCTCACTTGGTTGATGATTTCTTGGTCTGTGAGCATGGGGTGCCCAGCTTCATCTCTATCTGCGTTGAGCCATTCCTCCTCTTCCTCCGCAGTAAGCGCAAGCTGCTGGCCTTCCTCTGTGTGTTGGACAGGCTCCTCCTCATCCTCGTCAACTGAGTGCGCGTCCGGTAGGAGCTTGAGCCAAGCCCGTGCCAGTGACTCCTCTCTGATTTCACGCCATGCCTTTGCGCACATGTACACAGCATCTTTAACAGTAAGACTCTTAGCAAACGCTGTGTAACTCCCAAACTCCTCAGCATCCAAGAGAAGCTTACGCAACAGGTCCCGTTTGTAGCGTCTTTTGAGATTTTCAAGCACCCCTTGATCCATGGGTTGAATGAGGCTGGTGACATTAGGGGGCATGAACAGTGCGCGGATGCACCCGTCATCTGTCTCGTGTACGAGGCTGTCAGCTGATGGATGGGATGGGGCGTTGTCCATAAGTAGGATAGCCCGCAGTGGCAGCGACTTGCCCTGGAGGTAATCTTTGACAGCTGGGACAAAGTGTTTGCCGAACCAGTCAGAGAATATGGCAGAGTTCATCCAAGCACTGGTCTGGTGATAATAATGGCACGGGAGCGCAGACACAGTGACATTAGCGAAGCAACGCGGTTTGGCACTTTTGTGGATGAATACGAGGGGCAGGCGAAAATCCCCACTGGCATTTGCTGTGGCCATCAGCGTTACCCGGTCCTTACTGGATTTAAAGTTTTTTGCCTCCTTTTCGTTCCCGTCTGCCAGCGTTTTCCCTGGGAGAAGCCGCCAGTAGAGGCCTGTCTCATCGCAGTTAAACACTTGATCCAAGGTAAGACGCTCTCCTTCCATTAAGTCCTTGATTTCATTTTTGAAGTTCTCTGCACTTTGTGTGTCGGCAGACAGAATTTCCCCCTGCATACTCAGGCATCGTATACCATGGCGTTGTTTAAACCTGTGTAGCCATCCTTCGCTAGCTTTGAAGTGACTCTCGTCTTTCTCTGGGTACATGGCCTTGTACATCATCTTTGCCTTTTCCTGTACAATGACACCAGTGATCGGCGTACCTTTGGCGCGCTCCTGGCTAAACCACAAATGCATCGCTTTGTCAAAGTTCTCGTCAACTGCTTTCCGTACGATGAAGCGTTCTTTCACACAGCCGCTATCTTTAGCTTCTTTGGCGAACAGTTTGATCTTATCCTGTCCTTTCTTTAAATCAAACACGGTCGACTTTCCGACATTGTACTCCTTAGCAAGAGTGGTCAAACTTACTCCCTGGTCTAATTTCGAAATTATTTCTAGTTTCTTGTCAATGGTCAGCACTACTCGTTTACGTTTCACATAAGCCATGTTGACGATGTACGATGCTACTAGTTTCCTGGCAACTAGATGCTACAACGCACTCTGCGTAGGTGGGCTAGCGTTGATGGTCAGTGGGCGTGTTATGATTTTGTCATTTTGTTTGAATACCTGTTCGGTTGACCGAGAGATTCGGATGAGTGGAGTTCGGATAAGTGAGGTTCTACTGTATATATATTATGACACA
>OMKY01052491.1:0-18372 GCA_900302395.1 Bregmaceros cantori | reverse complement strand
ATGATTTGTAGAGCATGTGATATTGTACTGCCGCAGAGTGGCGATTACAATGGCTCGTGAAACTCTAGAGGGAGATTGGGTCGGTTTCTGTGGAGTCATTACTCTCGTCCCCTACTAAGAAGTTCTTTAAATTTTTAGAAGCTGGGAGACTCTTAGCGAGAATCTGAACACGGATTTATTGTGTTGAGGTGTGGTTCTGATCTGGTGTCTCCTGTAGTCTACATTAAGGGACACAGGTTGACGTTACTGATCGGAAACTCACCATGATAGCTTATTTTATTGCTATGTATATTAATGCATTGTGTTGTTGTTTTACCCATTTAATCATTCTTTTGATTTTGGTCAGGTGAGGCTGTGAGGTCTCTGCTCTGGGTGCCTGATGAGTTAGGACTGATGAAATATTGCTTGATGTTTCTGTAGTGGTGCTCTACAGAGATAGGTGAATATGACCTCATATAGCCAGATAATAAGAGGAGTTCTTTCAGATCTCCTAGGAAGAATGATTTGTAGGCTGTGTACCACTCCTGTGTTGATGTGCCTCTGCTTAATGCTGGTGATTGTGACAGAATATAAAGAGTTGTGCTGCTCAGCAGCCGGCGTGAATGACCTGCTTAGACAAGTGTCGACGATCGCCGTTAAACAACAAGAAGAAGAAGAAGAAGAGCTGTTCCATTGCTTGGCATGATAAACTCCAAAAAAAGCATTCCCACCGACTTGTGTAGCAATCCCAATTCAAGAAAACAATTGACTGTCAAATGGGATTTAAATTTGAGTTAATGTTAACATTTTACTGTTTTTCAATGATTAAGCTTCAATGGAGCAGGATTGTCCCCGCTCACGGCGTGGGTGTGCATCAACGGAGCCAGTTTGAGTGTGTCCATGAGTAGTGGGTGCATATGCGAGTTTAGCCTTCCTAAGGTACAAGTACGACGAAGTAGGAGACTGACCACCAAGCAGACTTTTGGGACCACAGACTTTTGGACCACTGGCTTCAAGCCCTCAATTCACTATATTGCCCACGCATACACCCTTAGGATGCATCTTGGGAGCATGGACAATATCACAGAATGCCTTTAATGTCAGACGACCAGGGAGTACAGTTCAACGAACCAAAACTATGTGTTTGTAGACCACACAGGACTCCATTGTCCACCAGAAACCCATCCACTCACACAATGACCACTTGAGTGTCCGTGCATAAACCATTACAGTGTAACGTAACCATCACACAACAAAAGAAAGTTAGTGTTTTAAGAGGTGAACGTGTGCGTGTGTGCGAGTTAGTGCATCCATGCATATTCATAGATGCAAATTCACTTTCAAATCGGCACGTTTAAAAAAAAAAAACATGTTTTCAGCTTTCACGGTGGATGCTTGAGGAAGTTCCCTTAGTGACAGTTCCCCTAGTGAAGTTCACCCAGTGAAGTTCCATTAGTTCAGCACTATACAATTACATGTCCCGCGCGGGGGTTTTCAAAGTGGGGGAATGCGATTTGTGACGTCATCGATTTCGCTGTCACTCGACATTTCCAACCACAAAAAAAGCCAGCTTTGGTCATTAGCCAGACACACACACACAGAAACACACAACCCGCTGTGTGCCTCTGTCAGCAGCGATGTTCAACTTTATGCTCAACGTGTGATTCAATAAAATTATATGTCCATTGTTCGGTGGATTTCCCCAGAGTGACGCAGAGCTGACGGAGTACCACACACGTATTTGGTTGTAACAATGTTAAAAGAATAATTATTTATACTTTGAGTCCGCCTTGTTGCCCGACACCTTGTTGCCCGTGTGGGCTTTTCTACCGTATGACGGTGTGTGGCCCCGTGTAACAGGCGGTGCCGTGGTGCGAGCAGCTTGGCAAAATCATTGGCGTGTTCGTACCCGCTTCTGGGGGGACAAAACATGCCATTTTAAATCATCAATTTTAAATTCTGGCGGGTAACGGGGCAGGTCTAGAATGAAGTATGGCGGACACGGCTGGGCATGGTTCGTGCCCAGATGTTCACCCGTGGGATGTCTGTGCATTTAAAGACGTAATGTGACCACTTGTTACCCAAGTTAGTGTTTTATGCAAGTTAGTGTTTTATGCAAATTCCCTCTACTGGGGATTCTATTAACATACACCACTGATTGGCAGGTTTTTTTTTCCCAACTCGGCAGAAGCGAGTGGACGGCGTACTCCCGCGTACCACGCCCATTACACCTCTGTGTTCCGCCAAACCACAGCGAAAGTCACCCAAATGCAAGTTGGTGAGAGCAAAGCCATCTGTGTATATGAGCTCATCTCATCTATCCCACAGCCGCCATCATCATCATCATCAAGAAATTAGTAATTTTAATGCATCAGAAAGATCACAATACCGAGGAATGTTTCCAGTAGTGAATGATATCTTGAAGGTTGCTGGCAGGGTTGAACAGGAAGTGATCCCTCCATTCATTCCAGTCCACGCTCATTGTCCCATCCAGGTCGATGCTACAAGCCATGAATAAAAACAAGAAATCAACATCCAGGAAAGGGCTGCAAACCTGTAGTTTCAAATTGCATTATTCTGTATACGGATTCATCACCTGGGTTAACTTTGATAAGCTGCCAACTGCTGTGCTGATGACTGTTCTGAATACAGTTCGATAATTGACTGCCACAATTCCAGCCTGATTTTGGAGGCGGGTAAGCTCCTTGCATCCTCAGCAGACCCTGATATAAGATGTTACATTCACACACTAGTGTCATCAGAGTTACTCACCATCAGAACATAGAAGTATACGTTTGCAGCAAATTAGTTACCAAGTCTAATGTTCCATGTTGATACATTTAGAGACGGATGTCATTCACAATTCAGTGGCATGCAAAGAATGTGAGTTTTTTGGAGCTTCAATAAATGTGCAGTGGAAGACCCAGTTATATTAGTTAACTGTAGGGCCACCACCAATGTCTGGTCTGTTGTATGACCAACAAATAGGCGGGGTGCTGCTGTGAAAGAAGGTTGATTGTATTCTAGACTTTTATGACTCAGATCTATAAAACCCACCTTGAATCCAAAAACCTTGAATCAAGTAAGGGCTAGCCCACCCTTGCTTACTTAGTTTTTTTTTCCCAATATAGAAATGTATTTTGCTTAAGTGATGAAACAATAGAAAATCAGTGAACAGGTGATTTTTAAACCAAAATACAGAACAGCAGACAAGAGTGTGTGTGTGTGTGTGTGTGTGTGTGTGTGCACACACAATTATGTATATGTATGTGTAGAGCGTGGGTAGAAGAAGGGCGATTAGTTCACATGTTCTTCACATGAGCAAAATTAATGGTAAAAGGGGTTCTAATGCGTGTTGTGGTGTTGAGCGGGATTCTGATGTGATCGTGTATGTATGTATGTATGTGTGACAAAATAAAGTATTGTATCATGATCCATCCCCGAGGAGCTGTGAGCACCCGTCTACGCAGCGGCTGCGGACCAACTCTAGATTCTGAGCCAATGCCTTGGCCAGGGACACTGCCTGGATCAGTTATTGTTGATGTGTCGCTAAGTTAACAGAAATGGAGATAAGGGGGTGTGGCAGTCCCGAACATTTGACAGTAACTTTGTCTCCTCAGAGCAAAATGATTCAGTGAGCAGTGTCAGATAGTGACATAAGTGTCTTGTTTATTTTGTGTACATCAACAAAATAAACAATATTCGCACATTTGGATTAATACTGTGCGTCAACCGCTCTGCGCGGTAGCAGAGCGGATAGAGAGCGCGTCCCCCAGACCATAGCTTGACCAGTGCCGCAGGTTCAAATCCCCTGTCCGGCTTTTCTGCAATGTCTCCCCCTGACTCTTCATCCCAGTTTCCAATTTAATCATGTCACTATATGTCTCAATAAAAGAATGAAAAACGGCGCTTGCGCCCAAAAAAAATAACAAAAAAAGCCACATTACCTCTTCAGAATCTTTTTAGCATTTCCATCACTGATTGGAACACCCAGATCTTCCAGCGATTGCTTTATCTCCTGGTAGTCTATCCGTCCTGCCAAGATACAGCACCAACAAGTCCATTACATTTCAGTGAAGCATCTTGGCTATTTATAACTATACACATAATGGCTGGTTGTGATGTCAGCGCCCCGTTAAGGTGGGCTTTGTTCCAATCGAAACATGGGCCTCCACGCCACTTATCACACCTACTGCGCTGTGATTCTTCTTCTTCTTCTTGTCGTTTAACGGCAATCGATACTTGACTAAGCAGGTCATTCACGCCGGTTTTACAAAAATTACAGAGCAAGCTGCTTTCACAGCCTACTCTGTTTGGCTGCGATTCGATAACTTCATTTGATTTAATCAGGACCAAATGGCGCGAGGCTCAGGCTAGTCTTGCAGAAAAGCCGGAGAGGGTATGTGAACCCGCTGCGCTGCTCTGCCTGGAGGACGCGCTCTTTAACCACTCTGCCACCACACGCCCCCTTGCCTCATCTTTTTTTAGCTGAAAAGTAAATGGTGAATTCTTCATGGTAATCTATTTTTAATTTTATGAGTTGAAAAGCCAATCAATACTCAGATATTGTATTAATATTGTCATGCGGTTACTTTCTGGACATGCAAGTGGAGGCGTAGAATGATGACACGACAAGGATTGCAGAGTGTAGCCAGAGCCAGGATTTACTCTCCTGTTACACAGCCGGTACTGGCAAGCCGTAGAACTAAGTAGCGGGTAAGCTCTGAGCAACACTCATAGTATAATTCGCAGAATCGCTGGAGGGGTTGTGTCCGGGGGGTCATAAGTACAGCGGAGGATCTAGTCAACTCTACGACCGGAACGCACTGACTAGTTTTGCGGGCTATTCCGCAGACATCCGCTGACACACACACTCACTCATGTTCACACACACATCACGCACGGCCCAGCGTGCACACACATACACACTCTTATAATGCTATAGCTAGAACTGTTCCCTCGTCACAATACTATGGTCACCGAGTATATAATCTATAAGTGTATACATTTGATCCTTAATTATGGAAATTAAATAGTGTTCCATTAAATCTAATTTTTAGTAATGGATCTTGTTGATATATTGTCCACAATTACTATTTATGTAGGAATCAGAAATACTTTGAGTGGTTACCATCATTGTTCTTGTCTAAACTCTTGAACGTAAGGCGCATCTTCTTCTCATGGTCCTTAAGATACTTGGAGAACTCTGCAAAGTCCAAGCCCTCATTGTCATCAGCGTCTCCAGAAGAAATAATTTTCTGCAAAACAAGAAAACCCAGGCATGTTGTAAATAGCAAAGTAGATTCAATAACATGACATGACTGCAAGGGAGGGCAAATACAATGACACTAATATGTTTAATATTAATTTACAGTGTGACATAAGTAATTCAACAGAGGCCATTAACAACTAGTGCCGCTTAAAATGACTTGGAAAGGACACTAGCAGTGATGGCACAGACCACAATCAATGCATGCCATTTATTTTACAAGTAAAGCCTGCATTTTAATGTTAATATTCATAGTTTTGGCATTCATTTTAAATTCATTGTTACACATAATTATTGATATACATAAATACAGCCGACTTCAAATGGATATTTGCACTGAAGCTCTACCAGCATAGAAATACAATGTTGATCATCACCATTTACATATAGTTGCGGCCAGTGCTTAATTTGTCAAGTGGGACGTCCCGGAGACCAGAGGTCATATTGTGTTGTTAGATCTGCCGGAGCGTGTGGCAGAGGTACTGGAGTGTGCTTCATTGCTTCCCATTAAATGAAGTCCTGGACTCCTGGTTGTTGAACTCAAGGCAATCTGCATTGCTCGTCTGATCGGATCATTTGTGTTGCGACTTACATCCATGTCGTGGATCTAGCTGAAGAGAACGGACCATCTTCCAAACTGTTGACAGCCCCGACACGGACATGCACCCCACGTTCTGCTGCACGCCATTGACTGATTAGGGAAACATGACTTGTCGTTGATAACCACAAGTGGGTGCTGATTGGCTGAAGGCTGCCTCTGATAACCACGTGGAGTCACCGATTGCCTAGAGAATGTTATTGACTACAACCACAAGACCTTTGTAATTGGAAATTGGAAAGAGCAAAGAGCTGTAAAGCCTGCCTTTCCTATGGTTGTCCAATAGATTATTGGAAAACATTCAAAAGTGACATGACTCAGTAGTGGTCCTTGCTCACAACTGAACAATGACATCTTAAAAAGTTATGTAAAAATTTGGTGAAATATGTCCATTTCATTATCCAGTAGTGAACAATATACAGTTTATCAAAGAATACCGCATCCCACCGCATGTCAACTTTATTACTATGACCAAAGGTCATGTTATTTAATACTAAACATTTTGAAAGGCAAGCATTTTTTTGAACATAAGAAATCAATTGATTTCCTAGATTTGAACAATCTAGGAAATCAAGTTTTTGAACATGATTTCCTAGGCCTTGGTAAACCAGAGTCTTGGTGTGGTCGCTTTTTAATAAGTGGACATTTTTAGTTTGGAGATGTTTTTCCTGTCTTCATGTACACATATTGTTGATTGTCTGGCAACTGTGCAACTGGATAAGTGGAAACGAGAGACATGCCTCTCGCTTTTATGGATGTCATCTGAGGTTCAGGTAGTGGTCATGTGCCCTGGAAGACACACTTTTATGAAGTCATTGGCATCATAAATTGTATGGAGGCGAGCAGTGGACATGTTTATTCATTTTATATTCAATTGCATTGCCAATTTTGCCATATTAAAGAAAATAAACAGAAAGATCTTCTGATTTCTATCATCATTGTCCGACCGCATTTGAAGCAATGGTTTGAACAATATCTCTCCAGCAGTTGCGGTCCATGTTTTTAGTTCTGATTTCTAAACATAAACGCTCAAGAAAGAGAGGGTCTTTGATTTTCATGTTAACATTTTTTCCATTGCTTTTTGATATATTTGGCAAGAAGCACATATTTTTGCGAGACTTCTGTGGAAGTCGTCGACATAGAAAGTGACCCTTGAAGGTCTTCCGGTGGAGGCAGGACAAATGCCACATCCCTCAAGAATTTACCTGCCAGAGCACTGTTCCACTTAGGAAGAGCAGTCCTTACTATCTGGGGACGCATGTCACAACTTCCAGTTATTAATTTTAGATTTTTGGCTTTTTTTTAGGATTTTAGTACTTAACTTTTGATTGTTGCAATTTTCTGTTCAAGATTGTTGGTGTTGAAAAATCTGACTCAACTCGGTGGACAGGACAGTGTTCTGCGTTGAAGAGGCTCCACCTTCTACTCTAATGATATATCCTCAACTCCATATGAGAATGCATCATCATTGTCGTTAAGTCTTCTGATTTCTTTCTTGTGTCTTGTTTATACAGTTTAGGCGTTAATGATTATGGCAGCAGTTCAGAACAACAAAAAGGACAGATGATCAGAAGGGATGTTGTGGGGGCTGCATTGATGAAGCGTCTCCATCTGTAAATTTAGAAAGTAGCCCTGTACGTTGCACATTCTCTCTTTGCCTTCTACGTGTCAGTGCATGCGTGTGTGAAGTAGTATTCACATTTAAAGCGCCTACGGGGTGTAGTGCGACAGTCATTCTCGAAAACGGCTCAATAGGTAAATTAGAAAACATAATAATATTACATGCGACTACCTGTTCCCGCAAATCGGGAACAGGTTTGATATGCGATTATATAGTAAATCATCTTTCATTTCGCCGTTATAAAACACAGCACAGCTAATGATCAGTTCCCTTCAGGTCGAAATGCTAACGTTGACTCGAGCGTCCATAATAGGCCGCAATGGGCCAGCTTTTTCAGTGATAGTAAACATCGCCCAGTCGCGTAATATTTTTCCTCACATTCTTTCTACGTGGTCTTCAAAGTTCTTTGGTCTACGGATGCGCAACATGATCTCGCGAGATGCGTTTCGACAATCCCCAAGTTGATGCTTGCACAACTTCGCTCATAAATACCTGCGCTGCGCCTTTTCGGAAGGCGATGCCGAGCGCCTTGAGCCCCGCCCGCAGCTCCGCAACGTCCACTTTGCCGTCATTGTTGGTGTCGAGTCGGGCGAACAGCTCTTCGTACGTTCGCTGAGCGTCGGAGGAGCCTGCTGGAGCGCATCTACAGCGTGAAAAGAGCTGGAACATCCCTGTCATCGGCCTTCTGGTCCTGTGGGGCTGTCTAGTTTCCAAACCAAACAGGGAAGGAAGTGATACAGGAAATGAGGCGTTAACCGACAGCCGAGCGAATAAACCGAAAATGCGAAGTCAAGTCAATGACGCAATTGCAATTTTACAGTAGGATAATAATCACAAGCTATATTTGTCGGTTAACCAAACGCTACAACAACTACTACGTACGTCGGGAACGCCCAGCCCGAGCAAGGAGGGACTGAGGGAGTTCGGAGGAAAGAGGGAGTGGAAATATTACTCGTCCGACCTCCCACTTTGCTACACAGACACACCCTTATATAGAGTTGCACGTGCTATGCTGTATTATCTGAAATAACCGCACAGAATTAAGGTTAAATTGAGGTGGAAATGTCAGGGCACGTTGCAAATTACATGAATTGACGATGACCTGCGTCTAGCCAAACAACTGTCTTGATGAGGGGAATTTCAATTGAATTAATAACTCTAAATAATTGAGGGATTGTCAGAATAGTGATGGGCCATTCAATATATATGCCACATTTACCTTACTTAATGTTGTAAGTAAGGTAGTAAGGTATGTACGCAGCGTAAAGCAATTGTTTTTGTTGCACAACTCCGGGGGATGCTTTTAGAGAATCGTTGTGTCCAATCCTCATCATCAGTAATTGCATTGTTTTCATGGCTTCTCTCGAATCTTGCTTACTTCTTGCTGCAGTATCTGGTTGAAGTTGGGCCGCATCATGTATTCCACACAAAAAATCTCACACTTTAACCATACTCTCCACTGCAGGATTTGAAAAAGGAGGGGAAAAAAGATAAAATCTGATCTTAAACTTTCTCTATATGGTCCTGCGTCACACTAGCCATATGTTTAAGACTCTACACTGTGCTCCACATCACTGAAGACACAATCACACGAGGCACACCTTGAATAACTTGAATACAGGCGCCCTTATCGTCCAAAAATACGCGATATAGGACATAAAAGACTTCTCTGGTTTCTCTGATACTATACTGCCATCTAGTGCCAGCTAATGTAATAACAGCTATCATGTGCCAGTTCTGGGCAGTCAATATTTATATTGTTCAACGCCATATGATCAGTTAGTTCTCATTTTTCGTTTAATCGTTTATACGAATGAATGAATTACATTTATTTAACGATAGTTTAGTTACGAAGTTACGCATGTACCGGGATGAAGGTTTGTACAATTGTTGGAAATGACAAACGGAACAACTGATTGCCAATGATAACTGCCAATGATAACTGTACATCGGGAGAACTCATTCATAATGATTCTTACACAGTCTTGGTTCTGAAAAATATCCTCAGTTTAGCCCTGCATGTTGTAAATACAGTGATCTGTATGCAACAGTGAGCATTGCAGCATTCCTCTCTCCCTGATAGAGCTGTATAGATAAGGTTACCGATAGGAATTATGTAAATTAATTCTGATTATAATGTGCCTAGCAATTCACTTCACTACAGTTGAAGTAGTTAACATGTGACACCAACTAGCACTAATATGACCACTTGACTATAAATATCTCATCTTTCTTTTGCACTGCTCCTAATAGCTCTACTGGTTTTGTTAACTAATGAGTTTCATGATTATATTCGTATTCATTACAAAATGAAGGTACATACAAATGTTTTTAGAAGTGACTTGAAACTTCCCATGTTTAAACTTGATAAATCATTAAAATATGTTGATAATCCATAAAATGTAACACATATGGGTATCAATTATCATGTATTTCTTATCATATCATAACTGTCTTTTCTTCTGTTGTATATTCATAATTGATTGTTATCTCAGCAAAAACATTTATCTGATTACTTGTTTAAACAATACTCAATTACTAAAATATTTGATAGCTGTTAGCCCTAATGCCAATTGAGGTATTGAGGTATGGATGCATACTATTTGAGTGTAGTATAGAAGTATAATCTGTGTCACACACACACAACAACCATGTCCCAGACATCATAAAATCCAAGAATAAGGCAGGGATTGGGAGAACCAATGATTCGTTTTTTTATTCAGGGTCGTAAACACAGCAGACAGAAGTTGACATGGGGTAATCCCTTACAGGATCAAGGATCCTCCATCCCCTCATGAATAGGTTGTCTGATCCACCCTTTTTGAACCTTGTGAATCATCCAACCATCCCCTTGGCCCACCAATGTTCATGTTATATAGAAAAACATATGTCAGAATGCAATTGTTTATTCGACCAATCACGGTCTTGCATATTACTGTCAATCACAGAAATTCATGGGACCCACCTGGGCCTGTGCTGTGCCGACACCAGCTCTTGAATAGGATCATCATGTTGTTCAAAAGTTGTTCCTGACAGCAGTGGGCTAGACCCCACTCATAGTCTTGTGCCTGTGATCACAGCACACACAGCGCCGTGAGATCGTTTCTCCTCACGGTCATTGCATGTCCGCTTGTCCCCACTCTCTCGTCCACCCTACATATTAATGCTGTCAAAGACATGACAAAATGGAGCTTGCACCAAAAAAAAACTTTAAAAACAACAACAACAAAACAAAACTTTTGAGAAGAAACCAAACGTGATTTGAGTCCACACAAACGCATGTCAACAGCTGTTTCATTTTAACAGGCTCTTTAGACAGCGGCAATACACAGCTTTTTTTGTGAGAATTCTGACACTTGACAAGTTGATACTCCTGTCTCCTTGGGTAATACAGTGTTATATGTACATTTTTAATATATTAATGTTCACATCGTAAGATATAAAGAAGGCAACCTCTGGTGTACATTCCAATAGCCAAAAAACTGAAACGGAAATAACCTTTTTGCATAGTGGACATGCCATCTGGTATGAAGGAAATTCCATTGACAATTATGGAACTCTGCTCTCCATCGTGGGTTCTATTATCAGTGTGTAGAAAAATAAGGGCCCACTTGGCAACCTTTTTAATGTTAATAGTAACTGCAAATGGATTTTTTTGGTTCATGTTCTGGACTGGGCCAGAACCCTTAGCAGCTCTGTGCTGTTGACAGGTAGAACCAGATAGGTACAACCCAGTGATAGACAAGAGAAAAGGTGCCGCCATTTTGGATATGTATTGGTGTCATTAGACACTCACTAACAAAAGGTTGCTACATGCAGCTTTGGGATTTCATGTTTTTTTCTAATCTAATTGTCTCAAGAACATCAACCATAACTGTTTTCTTTATTTATAATGAATAAAAATTACATAAAACTGACACAAACTAGAAAAATGAACCATTTCTCGCAGAGAGAATAATTATCAATATATATTATATTCATTAATACATATGATTTCATTCATGAGGGGAATACCTTAGAAGTTGGACAGACTATATTATAGATTATAAGGACATATTCGTGGATTGTTTAGTACGTTCTTCTAAAAGATGCATACTATGGGTGATCGTGCCTTCTGTTCAGCCGCTCAGTTCCCTCCCAGACCACTTGAGGGCGCCACAGATAGTGGACTCTCCCAAGAGCTCTTCCAAGCTATTTCTTACGCTCTCTTAATCTTTTTCCTGTGTTTTTAAACGTTGTTTTAAACCTTGTGGTACACTTTAAGACGTATTACTTACACTTGTTACTTATTATTATTATTATTATTATTATTATTGTTGTTGTTGTTGTTGTTGTTGTTGTTGTTGTTGTTATTGTTGTTATTATTATTATTATTATTATTATTATTATTATTATTATTATTATTATTATTATTATTATGCATTAAATTGTTGTCTAATAAATGCAACAAAAAACATCCAAACCACAAAAGTAAAGTAACAGCCACATGAATCCAGGTGGATAACAATATTTAATACAGCTTAGACATCCAAAAATACTTACAAATATTTTAGCATAATCAAAACAATTAAAAAAGGGAATAACGACTCTCAGAATATCTGGGTCTTATCTGTTTTCTCCATTTGTCTTGAAGCTGCGAGCAGATTTCTCATCAACTTCACTGATCATGAATGGCCAACATAGACGGCAAATCCAGTTCCAGAGCGTAAAAGTCCTGCCATATTGGTTCTACCTGTGCACTGCAAACAGGCACACTACCAGCTGATCCTAATTTGTGAAGCTCTTCAGTCAGGTTGTTCTGCTAAACAGTGACAACACCTGTTTTCACTACACATCTAGAACCAAAACCTGGCATTTTCTAGAACTAGATTTGCCATTTGCAGTGCACGGCCGATCTTCATCTCATTGTACCACTACAATAAGCAGATTTACACCCTACAAACATGGAACTGGTGAGAAATGCAGATAGATGTTTCTAGCAAAATGTTAAAATACTGAAATGTTTTCCAGGTAAGACTTGGGGTTCTGCTTTCAACAGTGGTTGTATATGTGTGCCCATGTGGCAGGTTTGAGGAGGGCAGGGGTCGCTGCTGAGTACGACAAAACAGCGATCATGCAGTGCATCATGAAGGTGCGGGAAAATTTAACATCTGGCAGTATGAGTGACTTGGTAAGTCAAGCATCTGAGCATAGATACCAAGAATTGTTACTTTTTTTGGATGTGCATCCTTTAGCTGCATATTCAATGGCTGTGTACATGTTAGTTATGGTACCACTTCACGTCCATTACATCTGCCTCAATCTAGCATTGCGAGCCAGAACCAACGGATCGTTCACGCATCACATGCCGCTAGACGGTACATTAGGTCTGCGCAAATCAGGCAAAACAATCAAATTATTCAAATGGGCGGAGTTTGGCATGGGCGACGCAAGACATGGGCGGTGTTTGGTATGGGCGACGCAAGACATGGGTGGAATTTGGTTGTCTTGCATTCACGCCGCTAATCCGAAATAGCTGTCCGACCTACTGCGCTGTGACTGGATAACACGATTTGATTGATACTTTTTTTTACACGTTTTTCGACCCTGGTTTTATCAGACCCAATGATTGCTATAATTGCGTGCGGTGCGCGGGCGACTGGTTGGTTCTGGCATGCCAAGCTAGCCTCAATCGGCAACTTGGGTGACAGACAAAGCAATAAATTCCCACAGGGATCCAGTGTTGCCACGTTGTTCATTATGTTTGTTATGCAACTCGACATCTGGAGATCTACCTGTTTGTGAAGTCATGTACTGTCCTGTGCAGGCGTTGCAAAGAAACAGAGAGGGAACGCTCACACAGAAATAACCTGCACTTCCAGGTAAAAAAAAAATGAGGACAATGAATAGTAAAAAGAAATTGAATGAATAAAATAACTGTAAGAAAAGTGTGAGAAAATCGCAAGCCCCACCACTGCATTCTCATATAGACAAAAAGTGAATTTCCTCCCATTTGCTACTAGTGGGGTGCTCCAGTGCTCCAGCACCCCCCCTCTCGTGGAAAACAGACGCAACTACAACCCTTGAATTCAGGCCGTGCCGCAGGCTGAGAACGCAAGTATTTTCCCTAGCTAGATTAATCATTTTTTTGTCTAAATAAATTAAATGCACTTGTTATGAATACATGTGAGTGTCTCATTAAATATAAGCTCACTGCCTTGTTGATAAATAAGCCAGACATCTATTTCTCAGTTATTACCTCAGAGTGTTTGTTGACACTACTATACTATACTATACTATACTATACTATACTATACTATACTATACTATACTATACTAGTATGGAAGATTTATGTCGCACTTGTTACATAGATGAGGTGTGTTATAATGAACTGATATTTAATATCAGTTCACATCAATGATTGATCAATTAAAGATGCATAGTCATGCAGTAGCGTAACATACAACATACTGAGAAAATAGTGAGAAAACTTATTTTGGGCTGAATTTGGTGACGTCATACGATTACATACAGCACCCCCACGTCATATGACTTCCTGCGTACCTGCCACCTGATATAATTTCTGCCTACGTCCCTGGTTCATGCAACTCTGGCCCTTGCAGTCATGCATGCTAATTACCGCCTTGGCCACCAGAGTGCGCAGTTGCTCTTTGGTCAGGAGTCCTGCGGCGGTAAATGTACTTTCCGTCTCAGTGAGGCTATAAATAGAGAATATAAAAATAAATCGAATCCAGCTCTCAGACAGTCGCAAGTGTTAGATGTATATAATGGGAACATGAATGAATGCTTATTTCAGCGTTATAAAATGCCTGATTCATTCATTTATCTGTGCAGATTGTGAAATTCTTGCGTCTGTATTGCGGTTATATCAAACCATCTAGTTGACAAAAATCACATTTAATTTTCATCCTCCTCATCATCTTCATCATCACCATCACTATACTCCCATTACTTTGCCTTGGCCTTCTGTTTGGGGGCGGGGCTAACAGGTACAGGTGTGGACGGGGTATCGGCGGGTTCATCTTTGGAAGAAGCGGGAATAACTTTCCTGTACAAACTTATAAACCTGTCACACACACACACACACACACAGAGGGAAAACATCAACAGGTTTGGAAGATTACCTTTACAATGTAGTCCCTTGCAGTTACAAGTTAGAAGTTACTCATTAAATACTGTAATCAGTAACGGTGCCACATTTCCAAAATGTGAGACACTACATTCCATCCATTTTAGATTACTTTTAAATACAAGTAAAGTAAAGAATTGCGTGCATTCCCATTATTTTTGTCAGTGTCTAAATTTTTTCTATTATTTTCAGACGCGACTGCAATGCATTATGTGGTATAGTGCTTGGCCTAGTGATCATCCATTGTACACTACATTTTGCGCTCCATTGTATGATGCTTTGAGTGCACTATATAGGGTACATGCATGTTCATGTCAAATTTGGACATCACCTCAAAATGGCGCATCCGCAAACTAGTGGACTATGTAGTGAGTTGGGGGTGATTTTGAATACGGCCTGTGTTTCCAATTTAAAAATGGTATAGGAACGAAGGATAAACAACATCATTTAATTCCACTCCACAGGATAATATCGTTTAAATTCAATGCAATGACAAGCAGATAAACACTTTGCCGCAATTTCAATCAAATGATACAAAAAACTTGACACTTACAGGTTTTTGATCCTCTTCACGGAGTTGCGCACGTAACGTAACACTCTCCTTATTCGGACCTGTGACCAAAAATCATGAGACCGGAAATATATGGGATATGCTGTCATATAGTACAGACTTTTACCTTTATGCACACGTGTGAGCTAATGACAGGCATCAAAGCGATGGGGCCAAGTGGTCTTAACAGTTTTACCACACAGACGCACGGCCATACAACGGATATTGTTTGTCTTTTAATTTTTAATTAAATAAGAAACATCTATGTTTGGTCCTATTACTGAAATGTAACTCATAGAATCACACCTCCATTACCCTGATTGGCTACAAGCTGCGTGGCATCATCGGATGTCACCTTCCATCGCTATGAATGACTGATTGTGTTCCCTGCTCTAGTTCATAGCTTAGCTTAGCTTAACAGCCATGTTTGATACCCTGCTAATGTCCTGTATAGTTTAATAAATTAACCCTTTAGACATATTCCCGTGTCAAGACTGGTCATTTCGCCTACGTGCACACCTTATCTGAGCTGCCGTAACAGTCCACAATAAATTGAAATTCAATCGAAATTGCTTGCTATCTATGTCAGAACGAAAAGTCAACAGTGGTTGATATGTTCCGCACAGCATGTCTGTTCAAGAACTCACCTGTTGCTTTTTGTAGAGCAGGGGTACAGAGAAGGCTGCGATCACAGCTGAAAGGGGATGGGAAATATTTTTATTCAAATTGTATTTATTATCAGCAACATGTTTGTTATTACCACCTTCTTTTCTGCTTCTTTGTGAATAACATGAATAAAACAGTGTTCTATGCTGGTTTTTGGGCACAAGCACTGTTTTTCATCATTTATTGAGAAAGAGTGACAGGATTAAATCGGGAACTGGGATGAAGAGTCTGGGGGAGACATTACAGAAAAGCCGAAGAGAGTATGCAAACCCGCGGTGCTGCTCGGCCTGTGGCCTGGGGGACACACTCTATAACCACTCTGCCAACACACGCCCCCTGTTTTATGCTGTTTTTATGACTCTTCCACACGAAGAAGACTTTATGACGCAGAGTGACATTTGGCTATAAAACCCTGAATTGATTGAATAAAAACCGGACCCCAATAAGACATTGCAGATCCAAACTGGTCCTTGCGCAGAAAAGGTTGGGGACCCCTGCCCCAGAGCATCAACACACCGAATCCATCAGTCCATCAGTAGATACACAAGTGGTATACATTTTTAAAAAGTAGTAAACAGATTAAACTTTACTTACTACTTTTTAGTTACTTTGTTTCTTAACACTCCTCATTTTCCTGAGGCTTTATAATAACACATGTGATTGTATGATGTATGAAAAATTAAAAAACACATTTAAAGTTAAGTTTAAAAACCAATTCCAATGAAGTGACTATTGGTTGAACTAGTTCTAGCCAATAGCTCCTAATGTATAATGAATAGTAACTAAAGGTAACTAAAGGTAACGAGCAATCGAGTTAGTTACTTTTAAAATGAAGTGGTCAGTAATCAGTAGTTGGAATACTTTTGTTGTAAGTGACTATGGAAACACTGCTTCTGAGATATACAGAATCAGAATTAAGTGTAATGCCAACAACATACAACATCACACACTTTTTGTTGGTACACGTGCTAGACAAGGACACAGCGCATGTAACAAAGCCATGAACAATGGAATTAGGGTCTACAGGGTCTGTACAGGAGGACAGTCTAGATCCAAGTCACATTGTACAGGAACTTCAGGGTATTCATCAGATGCCGAGTGCCAACCCCACCCTAAATACAATACTAGTTTTGCCAGTATTCACTTTATTGGAAGTGTGTTTATATACATATGTGTGTGTGTGTGTGTGTGTGTGTATTTATAAAATTTTGTTAAATATACATTATTAAAATGAGTCACAAGGACTATTCTGGAATAGCACAAAGTTTGTTCTGGCTTGGCGGTCTAACCTATCTTTGAGTGTGTACTGCCCTCAGGTGGCGTGAAACAAGTAGTGCACGTGCCTGGGAATAAGTTCAAAGTGCACGGGGTCTGAGAGATGTATCAAATTGCATTAACGTCACACATGCTGACGTACGTAAGACTACAACTAACTACTATTTGTCCTGCAATGACTGGGGCACGTTTATTATTATTATTTTTGGCTTATTTTTATGACAGTGCAATCAACTAATGCAGTCTAAATGTAACAGTAAACAACTAATAATAATGCACAATAAATGAATTTCTTTGCAGAAATATGAATTAAGCAAACAGCCTGATGAAATTATTTCATTGAGTATATATGACACTGCTGCCGTTTGAAATATGTTTCAAATAAAATTGGCATTTTTAAAAAAAATAGCAATGTTGATGAAGAGAATTAATGAAACTCAGAGGCTCTAGTAATTAATATGTTCTTCTTATATACCCATCTTCCATTCACCAATTAAATAGGTTAGAAACGTTTTATATTTTTCTGCCGAACCCTCAGTCAACATAGCCATGGATAAAAACTATAAACATAATCATTGGAATACATATTTGGGCTTGTTTTTTTTCCAAACAACCTCACCTATCAAACTGCAAACCAGTTGTCTTCACATAAAAGTGGATAAAATGAGGGGAAAAAACATATTCAAAACAAAAGATTTTGCCAGATCTCTGGATTTTATAAAACCATCCGTAGTGGCGAATGTTTTCAACTTTTTCATGAAGCTCAAACTAGTCCATCATAAAGTAATGTGAAGATAATAAAACATAAACAACGACAAATATATATGATCTTGTCTTTAATTTTGTTCATTTTTATTAACTAAACAACCTTCTAAAATTTGTTCATAAAGGGATGTTTGGGCCGCAAAATGAACATTCCGCCAGTAAGACGGACAAAAACAGAACTACAACTGTGGATATGAAGTGATCGTGCCATTTGATTTACGCTACACATAGGTGGCCGTTTAGTGAGCCAAGTGTCCATTTTTAGGGAATCATCTGAGCGACTTTTTGTGCACTGGAATTTAAGCAACAATTCTGGACAGTGCCCTGTGCAATAGTGCATTGAGTGCACAAGAGCACCATTTGCAACACAGCAAAGGACTTACCAGTGATCATCAGAGTGAGCCCCGTAGTGAGCTCCCCGACCATAGTCAGCAGGTAAAGAAGTGCGACAAACTGTGAAAGAAAACACCACACTTTTTTCAGTCAGAGCCAGCTGATTGAATGCCTATATATATATGG
>OMKY01052487.1:0-22310 GCA_900302395.1 Bregmaceros cantori | reverse complement strand
TTAAAGATTCAGTCTATCAGGTGCTTTGATGTTGCGTGCAGATCTTCAGCCCAGGCGAAGACGGTGTTGGCTCAGCTACTTTGTCGTCAGTTGTTGGCTCAGCAGAGGTGGACGGGGCTGGATCTTCGCTCGAATCTTCTTGCAATGTCTCTTTTGTTTTCAGCAAGCTCATTCTGTTCCTCCGTAAGATCTGTCCATCTTCTGTTCTAGCTGTGTAGGATCGGGGACCTACTTCGTCCAGAACGGTGGCCTTCTGGTCCCAATTGCGTGCTGCCCAGTAGCTCAGTTGGTTGGGCAACGCATATGCCTTGATGGCGCGGTGAGTCGGTGGTTCGAATCTCACCACCGACATATTTCCTGCATGTCTATCCCCCATCTTCTCGTGTTTCTGCTAACCCTAATAAATAAAGCTTGGAAAAAACTGCCTGAATGGGCTGGAAAAAAAACATTTAAAATCATACCCTTTTGCAAAGTCCTGGAACTCTTTGCAGCTGTAGCATGGTCCGTTGTCACTGTAGACAATCTGTGGAATTCCATGTCTAGCAAAGATTGACTTTGTGTGTTTGATCACAGCGTTAGCAGACATGTTGGAAAGCAGCACCATCTCTGGATAGTTTGAGAAGTTGTCGATCACCAGCAGGTAATTTTTTTCCATCCAAGTGGAACAAATCTGTCCCAACTTTCTGCCATGGCTCGTTAGGTAGGTCGGTTGTTACCATAGGCTCTTTTTGCGGTTTGGCTTGATGGTTCAAACAGATATCACAGCTTGAAACTAGGGCTGTACGATTTTAATAAAAAATAAAATCCCGATTTGAGTCTTTGAAATCTTGATTTTTGATTTCTTTCCGATTTCTTGGGGGGAAAAAAGGACAGCACATATCGGAACTAGAAGTTTCATATTTCAAACTTTGCAAAAGGTGTCCATTTTTCGATTTAAGTAGAGACACCTCACCCTTTGGCTTAGTATTAATAAAATTATCAATTTATATACATTTTATTTACACATATAAGACAAGCAAAATCATTATTATCGCTGTTAAAAAGGAAATACGATTTGACGATTTCACTTTTTCCAAAATCCTCTGAACAAAATAATACGATTTCGATTTCAAATCGATTTTTTGCCCAGCCCTACTTGAAACCATGTTGTCTATGTCAGCATTGATTCCTGGCCAATAAACAGCAGTTCTGGCCCTTCTCTTGCATTTTTCCATACCAAGGTGCCCCTCACGCAGTCTTTTCAGCATTTCCCTGCGTAGTGTCTGAGGAATCACAATTCTATTTCCCCTAAGAAGAAGTCCATTCACCACACTCAGCTCTCCTCTGATATTGTAGCACTGTCGGCATTCTCCTTTTGGCCAGTGATCATCCATATGACTTATGACCAGGGCTTGAAAACGAAATTATTTTTAAAACATTCCGTTCCGACCGATTCAGGCAGGCCGATATTTAACGTTTTCGTTCTCGGAACCGTTCCACCACCAAAATATTGGTCCTGAACCGGTTCGGAACACAAACATTTCGTTCGTTCTTAAAGTTCCTTATACTGTCCAATGTTAAGTTTAGATATAGTTTTTATACAACACATTTTTGGTGACGTTCAAACTTCAGAGCAACTGTATTAATATCATTACATTCACTTCCTCGTCTGTCCACAAGATGGAGCCACAGATTCATAGGGCTTGATGACTGACAGTGAAAGTGGACGAAAATAGTCTCCCAGACATAGATTATGTTAAAATATATAGAGAACGGAAAAAAACGTTTTTAACCGGTTTGGTTGATTTCATAATGTTCCGTTTTTGTTCCGGAACATTTTCGGTTTTCGTTTCCGTTCCTTGAACCGGTTCGGAGCCCTGGGGTGCACCATTATGCCCGTGTCTCGACAGAATCAGTGGTGGTGGGGGTCCGGACCGAACTTGCGCTACCCGATCGCAAAAAAAATGTGCCAGCCAGCGCGAGGCAGCCCCAACAGTCTTGTTTTTTAAAAAAGCAATGCAGACAGAAACAGACAGTGAGAGAGAGCACGAGAGGGAGAGAGAAAGAGAGGGAGAGAGAGAGAAGCACACGCCCACACTTCATTGAAGTGATGCATTTTGTAACGACGTGGTCTTCCAAAATTAAAACCTTATATTTTTTTTAATCATGCACATGTTGGAGAGGAGCTACCACTACACACACACATAGTTGGCCCGTGCATGTACCCTGGGGTATCAACAGCCGTGGCGGATGCGGGGGTTGAGAAACTGGGCCTGTGTATCGGGAAGGTCAGGCAGCTGGTTCTAGTTACGACGCTTGTCGCGTTCGCTGGATAGCCCGGGGGAAATCTTGAAATACAACACACACACACAGAGCAGCATGCGCCTCCAGCCTGCTTGCTTGAGTGGCTCAGCAGTATGAATTGCTGAGCCCAGCGGTAAGCCTTAGCTGACAAATCAGTTTGAAGCAGTGGCTGACCAATCCGTGGCCAACAAGCCGCGGACCGCTAGGGGCCAGATGGGATCAGGCATGGATATTTCAAGCAGTACCTAGGTACCGGTCAAGAAGAGACACGATTAAAGCGGATAGATGCATTTAGTCCCGACAACTTCAGCTTCCTATCGGTGTAGTGGAGCAGTGGCTTTAGAGTCCCACAGTGTAGACTGAATAGGTACAAGTATTCCATTGTCCCCATCTCTATTAAGGTGCTGAACAAGAGACATTAATGGACACATCCTAGCCGCAGAGGCATTTCTGTTTTCTGTAATATGTTAAGTGTGCTGCAGACGCGGCCTCCGTCGCCAGGACAAATTGCTCCAATGGGAGACGTAAATAAACTAACCTTGATTATTGACTTGACTAATCAACATGAAATCTCACCTTTGCGGACTTTGTCTATGGTGAACTTGTTAGCCTCCTCTTTGATGTCCTCAATGGTGGGTAAATAAAGGTCGCGCGGGATGCCCCCGTTCTCCTCATAGAGGAACTCGACTGTCTGCCTTGCTATGTCCACCATGCCTGGCACAAACACACACAGATATTCACGCTCCTTCAAAAGCTATCAAACAAACAAACTATCAAACAAACAAACAAACAAGGCGGGACCAGTTGAAAACAAACAAAAAAAAAAAAAAAACACAGACGCCCCTTGCTGTGGTGACAGCATTACTATGACAGAAATAGTTTCTGAATTTGGAATGTGTATCTAGGTTACAATTGGATTTAAAAGTGATACAATTGAAATACAGATTCGATACGATTCAATAGTGTGAGAACGGTAACGAAACGAAACATTTGAAAAAATAAGTTATATAAACAAATGTTCGTGCTCGTGGATTTTGTTATATTAAATGTGCTCAAATTAACAACTTTGCTTGGCTTGTTTGCAGGACTGTACCAATTCCATATTCCAACTGATATTCATTCTTCCATTTCTGGTGTGATTTGTACTTCAATGAAAAATGTATGGAGTTGATCAAACTCACCAAGTTGCAAGGCTCCTTTGATCTGGTCCAGACCAGACTTGCGCTCAGCCTCGTTGCGGAAGCGTCGACGTATGGTGGGGAACACTTTGGTCTCCCATGCCTTCACAAGCAGGGCATAGTGATCTTCCTGCAATGCACGACACACACACACACACACTTACAAATGTCAGCAAAGGTCAATGAAATGAAAACTCGAAGGTGTGCCATATTCTCACCACCGATGTGATACAGCATACAAACATTCATTTGTTTAATGTATTTGGAAGATTTGGAAAGGTAGCATTCACTAACTGGATGTCATTAGCTCAGCCAGTTGGCTCAGAACAGCCAACTGGCTAATACTCACAGGGCTTAGATTTAGGCTTGAAACTCAAATAGCTCATGGTTCCACAAATGCAATTCCCCTCATTAAGTTGCAAGTGAGTATGATTTAGGGGTAGAACCATTAGTTGATTAATTGATGACCAATCGATTATACAATTAATTGGCAACAAATGTAATAATCGATAATCGCCAAGAAATCGAATCATTGTCATTTTGCCAGTTTTGTGCTCACATTACCCCAATTGGTCAAGGTAAATTTGACATTAATACATCATATTTGAAAATATGAAATATTAAATGGTCAAACGGATAGGAAAAAACGAAAAAGACCAAAAACATCAAATATAATTTAAAAAGAAATCCAAATATTACGATATAAGTTGTATTACGAGAAAGTAACTTGTAAATTTATTGGTTAAGAAGAACCAAATTTCACAAGATTTGAAGTTAAGATTAATTTCTTTCTTTTTTTTCAATTGTTAACGTTAACATTTTGGGGATTTAAAAATAAAAATGTTTACCGATGAATCGACTAAACGTTTAAATAACCGGCAACTAATGATTATTAAAATAATCGTTAGTTGCAGCCCTAGTATGGTTACATTTTAATTGTAATCTGATTAGTGTCATCTGATAGATCTCTGGTAAGAGGAGATCAAGGAGGTCTGACAGAGTTCAGTCTCACCCGTGGAATGTCGTCATCGTCATCGTCGTCTGTCTCGTCATCAGCGATGGGTGCTAGATGAGGTTCTGGGCCAGAGGTCACCAGGTTATCGTAGCTGAGCTCCACTTTGTAGTGGCTGGACAGCTCACTGTTATACTCTGCAATAAACAATAGAGACGCCATGGTAACTTATTCAAGATAGTCCCGGCGATGGCTGAGGATGCAATATAAATGCGTCCTTTACAACAGGCTATTCAACTGGTGGCCGCGTCCCTGCCAATCAATTTTTCCTGGCCGGCAGAGGAATTCTGAATTATTTTTGGTGATAAACAGTGTTTATCTATCTGAGATGTTGTTCTTTACCCCACCAGAAGCACTAGAAAATTGTTGTTGAGCGTTAACTAACTGAGAGTCTGTTCTTTATCTCAACAGACACTATAAATGTGTAGTTTAAGTGAGCTGCTGCTGTACCACTATTTGTGTGTTGCTTGATACAAACAAGAAAGCACCATTTTTTTCATAGAATTGAAGCCCTTTTGATGGGAAATATGCTATGAAAATATGGTGTTGCGTCGAGTCAAGTTGTACAAATAGGCCATAGGTTACTGAAAGGGGGGTGCAGTCCGGCATCTGCTCTGGCCCCTGGACCATTGGGTTTCTGACAATGTTGCCCTCTGAGCAAAGTAGTTGAATAGCCCTGGTTTACAGGAAGGAATTAATAAATTCCTTAATAATAAATTAATTAAATAATTGGAATGATTAACTATTCATACATTACACCCAGCTGAAGGTGATGGTGGTTGTCACAATAAAAAAAAAAGATTAGCAAACATAAACTGTTGACACATAGACATATATTACACAAAAGTATGACAGACAAAAGAGACATGCACATACGTTGCTGGGCGACGGCTACAGCGGCGATTCGGCATGGCGGACCATGGGAACCGGAATCGGAGGCCACGCTGGTGCCGGCGTCATTATCGCTGTCCGACGCCATCGCGAAGGGCAGGGCCTCAAAGTTGGCGCTGATCTCCTCTGCCAGGTCCACGCACAGGTCGGCTGCGTTACGGTGCGCCTGCCCCTCGGCGTACGCAAAAGGCCGGCAGCCAAAATTGGCCCGCATCTTGGTGTTCTGTTGGAGATTGAAGGATTACGTCAGTTGAATTTAGCAAGCAATATATCAGACGTGCTTTCTGCAAATTTGTTCTCAGCAGGGCTTGAAAACTAAATTATTTTTCAAACGTTCCGTTCTGAACGGTTCAGCCAGGCCTATCTATCTTTAACATTTTCGTTCTCGGAACCGTTCCACCACCAAAATATCGGTCCTGAACCGGTTTGGGGCACAAAAATTTTGTTCGCTCTTAAAGTTCCTAATTTTGTGCAATGTTAAGTTTAGATATAGTTTTTTACAAAATATAGTTGGTGGACGTTCATACTTCAGTGCAACTGTATTAACTTGAAAACCGGGTTTAAAACACCATTACATTCACTTCCTCGTCTGTGGAAAAAAACGTTTTTAACCGGTTTTGTGGATTTCATATAGTTCTGTTTCTGTTCCGGAACAGTTGAAGAAATCTTTTTTCGTTTCCGCTCCTCGTAAAATTCTGTAAAATTCTGTAAAATTCTGTTCTCTAAAAGGAAAATTATGTCCAAGTATGTGTAATATATTGCAACTTATGGAATAAAACATTAACCAACAGATATACAAAACAAGAAGAGATATAAGAAAAAAAGTTATTGAAGGTTTTTTTTTTTTTTACATGAATCTGTATGGCATCAACTAGACGAGTGAGGAGAATTCTCTCCGAACAATGTAAAGAAAGACAAAAAAAAACACATGTTACTCATCCCACCTTCTTCTGGATGTGCACCAGAGGCCACATGCCCCCTGAGACATCTTCCAGGACAGGACTGAGGCGCTGGCCGCAGTATGTGAAGTAGACACGCCCCTTGGGGGCGTGGCCAGGAGGGGGTGGAGTCCCCTCTGACCGCTCCCAGCCGATCCCAGCCACATCACCTGGGGGTGACACACACAGACATTTACATATCATCCAAAATATCTCTGCTTAAATTGTTATCTCAACTGGCATTTTTTTTCAGTGTAAGCATCATTTTTTCATCTTTATTGGACAGGATTAGTCAGAAACTAGGTTGAAGACATCGGGGGTAGACATCGAGGAGGGGAGGTGAACTCTCAGCACTGCGGTAGACACAGCCCTATTAACATGAATGGGGAGGTGTTAGGTGCGGTGTCCATAACCTCTCCACCGGCACTTTTAACTTTTATAGCGTTTTTCATAGTGGAGTTGGGGTTTAAGATACCAATAATTCCATAGCATATTGCTAGAAATGTGCAGGGACGTGAATTGAAACCTATGTCTTTATATTTTGATAGTGGAAAATGCAACTTGACAGTAACCATGCGTGAAAGACATTGCCTGCTGTCCAGTGACTATGCAATGTATCATAGAACTAAAGTGATATCCAAACTAAAATACAAACATGTAATTATTGCAAAATGCATTAGTTCGGGCCTTTCGATATTGTGCCGTTTGACGAGGAGCAACATGGCGGGTGTTTTAAAGGATGGGCGTGTGAAAGAATCTAACCAGGAAGAAGAGCCACATCCAGTCTGACGCTCTTCCACTGTAGAAGACTGGATCCGTTATAGTGGACAGCCCGGCCGTTACTGAGACAGAGACACAGAAAGCAAAACAAGATCAGGGACAAATACAAATGTTTCTCATGGTAAAGGAATCAGCGGGAGCAGGCGGGGTGGCTGTAGCTCGGTTAGTAGAGCGGCCGTTCCAACTGACTGGAGGGTTGAAAACCAAAAGGTTGGTGGTTCGAATCCCGCCTCCGACAGTCTCCATGCCAGAGTGTCCTTGGGCAAGACTCGGAACCCCAAATTGCTCCCAATGGGTAATGGCGAGCGCCTTGTATGGCAGTAGCCACCATTGGCGTGTGAATATGTGATTAAGAGCTCACTGTGAAGCGCTTTAAGTGCCACTATGTGGTAGAAAAGCACAATCAAACACGAGAGATATTCTTCAATTAAAATGGCATTTGGTGTTGACCTCCTTCATGTTTTCCGTTTTCTATGTCACCCCAACTATGAAAGTCCCTTCCTTTTTTGTCTGTGGTCGGGAACAGCCGTGCCTGTTGACACATAGACAAACCAGATTGACGGCAAATGGAGAAGAGGTATTAGCAACAGGACCTTGAAATTACAGAGGATAGTGTGGTATTTGTTTATTTTAAGATTTCCCCTGGGGCATCCAGCAAAAGCGACAAGCTTCGCGACTAGAGCCAGAGAGAGATAAAAAAACCAACGCCCCACCGATGTAAAGGCCCCGGCTCCCAACCTCAGCGTCCGCCACGGCTGTTGACACCCCAGGGTTAATGCACGGGCCGACGACTCAACACTTGTAACACAACAACCATTGTCTGACCCCACTACCGACCTCCATGACATCACCACCACAATCCTCGCTGACCATCAACAATGGGAACACCCGATCACTGCGGATACCACACGACTATATGGGAGAGAAATCTAGTGATCCGTGACGCAGCGCAACTTCTGCTACAGCATCATCTCTCCAGAAACCCACTCCCTTGTCAACGGCTTGTGAGGTGAGCGTAGCCTTGCGAGCCAGAACCAATTCATCGTCCACGCATCGCACATCACTAGACGCATGCATTGGGTCTGGGAAAATCAGGCTTGCTGTCGGTAATGATTAAATCGACCAATCAGCGCGGACGTGGGGGAGTTTGTACGGGCTACGCGAGACGTGGGCGGAGTTTGTACATGCTACGCAAGACGTGGGCTAAGTTTGGTTGTCACCCCTCCACGGCGCTTGTCCCACCTACTGCGCTGTGGCTGGATAACACAATTTGATTAACAAGATTTTCGACCCTGGTTTTACCAGTGTCAGTGTCTGTGCGATGCGTGGACGATGGTTTGGTTCTGGATCGCCAGGCTAAGGTGAGCGCATGAAAGCGTGATATAGATCCCTGTATTGCATTGCGTGCACAATCATCTCATATGCCATCCTGAGATTACCAATACCCGCTCCGCACAACAATGTTCTGTGATGTGGCACATCACTCATCAATATCAAAACAACAGTGTGAGTAAGAGTGCCTACTTGTGGAAGAGACACGTGCCGACTGGATTGGTCCAAGCACCGTCACGTTTCTCTGCCTCCGTGGCGAAGCCGAAGGACACGATAGGACCACTGTCCTCTTCAGAGTCTCCATAGGAGACAATCTCTACCTCCCAGTAGAAGGATGGTGCCTGTTGGAGACAAGCTGTTAGTCTAAGCCATGTAATAAGTCAACAACTTTGATTAATCTAATATGATATTACACATCCATTTTTGGTCCTGCGACCAGTAAAGAATTAGCCGAGGGAGGTCTGTATCTATATATGTATATGCATGTGTATGTGTTTTTTTTAATGCTTGCTTACTTAATAAACTAGTATCAAGTTATTTTTCTGGCATCAGCGCCGTTTTTTCATCTTCATTGGATAGGATTAGTCTGAGCCTGGGTTGAAGAGATCGGGGTAGACATCACAGACAAGCCGACGAGGGGAAGAGAACTGGCGGCACCGCTGATGCTACGATAGGCACAGCGCCATTAACACGATTGTGGGCGAGGCAGGTGCAGCATCTTTAACCACTCCGCCAAACGACGGCTCCTTTATAATACAACGATAATAATGAACTATATATCAATAGCTTCATTTTTGGGTAACGGCTTACCTGTCAAATTAACTATCATTCATGACAGACAGAACTTATCAGAATACCATACCAAAATACGAATAGCTGAAATGACCACACAACAGTTGCTGATGAATGTGAATCAAATCAAATCAAACTTTATTTATATAGCACCTTTCATGTAGAGCAATTCAAAGTGCCTCACAGCAACACAACAAAACAAAGCAGCAAAATTAAAAGGAACAATTGACCCACAACTTTACCAACCCATTAAAAAGCAAGCATACACACATAGCCATACACGCACACACACACGCCGCTAATGGATTTGTCAGTAAAATTATAGACCTGGCTTGACACCGAGGATATACAGCAAGCGGAAAAACTGGTTTTATGAATGGCGTTCATTCTGTCAAACCATGTATTAATAAATTACGGGCTTCATCTACATGATGGGAACAAGTTCTCCAAAATACAGCCCTGGCCGCCGCCCGGCGACGCCCATCAGGAGCGGCACCCGGGCGGCACGGCGACGCCGCAGCCACACACCCCCTGCGGACGTGGCCAGACTATTACACAAACACGTAGCCTGCTTACCTGAACAGGTATTGAAGAAGTGGCGTATATAAAGGTACCCCGAGGAAGGCCTCCGCCCGCGCTGGGGTCAGCGAGGAAGCTGACGGCGGTCAGCCGGGAGGAGAACATGCAGGCCCGCACGGGCGGGAACACTCGGGAAGCACACCATGTGATCTCCTTGGGCTGAACACAGACACATCACCACAATAATTGGCCCATTTTAATAAAATATCCAAGTTGCAAGCACAGAATTACATTTCTCCCTCCAACTTCAATTTTTGTACTGCAAGGAATGAAAAAAATACAATTAGGATATAAATAGCAGGAGCGATAGATGGGATCCGGGATGGCTGCTGGATGGAGTGGATGTGTGTGATGCATCTGTAGCCTCAAGGCTTTTTTACGCCCTTTTCACTTTATTTTAACATAGTCAATTAAATCGAACCTGTCTAAAAGCGGGGTCAGCCTGAATAGGCAGCCGTCCAAGCTAAGTCATGGACGGCCGGACCTGGTGGCAGGGGCGGTGCTAGCATTTGTGGCACCCCAGGCGCGAGCCATTCGGTCGGCGCCCCTATTTATTTATTTTTTTCCGACACAAGCGCATGCGTCTTGCAGGTATTGGTGCAGCAACAAAATATTGAAATGGCCATGAAAAAATACGTGAACAAAAATAACACTCCCATGTGCAGTGAACCAGCAACATGTAAATCAAACAATGAATAATACATCAACAACAGAGGGACACCAGATAAACCAGCAAACACAAGCCAACCAATAGTAATGTATATATAAATGGAAATATAGCACATTGAATCGAATTGCCTACCTTTGTGTGTAAATGTGTTTGTGTCTGTACAGTTCTGTGTCTGGCCCGACTTTGTGTGCATGCAGCGTAGATTGGTTTAAAACAGCCAGTGGTCCAAACTAACGCTGACACGGCAACCATACTATGCCTACTTGAGGCTCTTGAGGATCAACATGCTTCAAACCCGCCTCGAGGAGTTGTCTGGCCGCATCGCCTCAGTGGAGGAAGCCATAACGGTCCTGGTGGCAGATAATTTGGCGCTCTCTGCGCGAATGAGAAACTTTGCGAATAGCCTCCCATCAACCTTGCCAAATCTAAAACAACCACCATCTAATCTTTGGTGGAGACTTTAATTCAGTAAGTTGCCCCAGGCAACTACTTGTTGACTGCTGTTACCTGTTGTTGAATGTTGTTACCTGCAACAGTCTGTTATGGCTAGAATTTGGATGTATTTATGAAAGATAATGGTTGCGCAGACCAGTAGAGATGGAAGCATCATTAGGGCAAGAAATGTTCTTTCTTTTTACATCTTCACACAAATTTTACTCAAATTTACTATTTTTTTAAAATAAAGAACAGGAGCTAGAAAGTGATCTGGACGCTGTGGATGACAATGAACCCGGCAACAACTCTAACCATTTCTCTGACCAACTCCAACCCACCTGTCGCCTGTCTGTGTGCAGCGGTGGAGGCGGAGGGCGGGCACAGTCCCGGTACAGCATGCGAACCCGCTCACATTGGGCCTCCACCACGCCCACTCTTTCACCCGCGCTGCACTCCTGGGCCACCAGGTTGAGAACCTCCACGGCGGCCGGACACTGCTGGATGAACTCCTCGCAGAACGACGAGTCTTCCAGGAGCTGGGCCATCACCAAGCACGCCCTGAAATCAGACGGTCAGAGTATGTTGTGTGGTGTTAGTGTTAGAAAGATTCTTGATTTATCTGAAGTAGGGGTTCTGGGTGTTCTGTTAAGGGATAGAAATATATTATAATTTGACTCAAATGCATAGCCTTTTGTTCTGATCAATAATAGTATTATTTGAGCCACGTTTCAGTTTATTTAAACTTTCAGCGGCAACCATTTTATGCCATTTTTGCACTGATATTTGAAGGTTCATCAAATATTCTGCACTAATATTTGAACACAACTTGTACGCCAAGAAGATGATCTCTACTTTCTAGAACAATGATCTAGAACATGATTACAATTTTCTGCATTCTAAAATAAACATACAGATATTTCTCCTCTGCTCCCGCTGGAGGGGAGCAGGTTGCTTAATCACAGTCGTCGTTTAGTCAGTAGGGTTAGGGGTTAGGTTTAGGGCAAGTTAGGTTTAGGTTAGGTTTTAGGTTTAGGGTTAACCCATAACCCTACTGTGACTAGACAACTATGGGGAACGAGATCGTGACAACAGGTGAGGAAGCCTGCTGCCATTTCAGGTGGAGCGCGTCGCTACGCTTCCGCCTCCTGGCGGAGCTTGTGACACGCAGGAATCGCCGCGTATGAGCGTGCGCACACACACTCAAACGCACACACATCAACACACACACAACAGCGAAGGAGACTGCGTTGATAAACACACGTGTGCATGATCTGCTGCTGGGCACGTGCGTGCACGACCATGCCCAGCAGCAGATCATGCACACGTGTGTGTTTATCAACGTGGGCTTCTTCGCTGTGTGTTGATGTGTGTGTGTGTGCGGCGGGATTTGCTAGGTGTCCAACGAGGGTGAACTTGAACGGACCATTTCTACCATCTACTTTTTGTTCGTTCATGTGTAAATTGAGGTGTGTATCACCTCACATTGAAGTGTCAACCTTGGTCGTGTCCACGAATACTCAGATGTGCTGCGTGATTGCGCGCATACTTATGCAGATGCACGCAGCCGCGGAAGTCGGCAAGCGAGTGGGGGAGGCCGCTACTACTACATATAATGAGCTCCTCCCAAGGATGCATCGCGTTGGTTGCGATGCGTTTTGGAAGCGGACTCGAACGTCATCGCTCGTCCCTAATTGTGACTAAACAAAGCGTAACCTGTTGAGTTCCACAAAAACAGTTTTAGAGTTTCTTAGCCATCACCTGGTTCGGATCTCAGCCAGCAGCCGCACGGCGGCCATGACAGGGCTGGAGCCGTCCCCAGTGGCGGGCAGCGAGGTGTGGATGGACAGACTGCCCTCCTGTGGCAGCAGCATAGACTGCACAGCCTGCACCACCTTTTCCGTGATGGACAGTTTGTACAGTGGAAGAGCCTGCAGTGATGGGGAGTCAGCAGACATACAACAACTTTGTCAACCGGCTGGTTGTGTCTGTTTCCCAACTGTGTTCCAATGTTTATTTTGTGTATTATAGTCACATGCCACTTCGTTCATCATCTATTATGAATTGGACGCCTCAACTAATTCTGGATTAGAATGGGAAGAAAGCAGAGGGTATTGTACAATGAATCACAGTGACCAACAAACACCTGTGCGTCTGCTTAATCCAGAAAGTGAGTTAGTTTGTACTGTAATTTTGGGAGAGAGGATGAATGCCCGAGTCTGTAAGTGCCTGTGCCAATTTCTGTGCCAACTTGAGCACACATCCATGATGTACACATCCCGGTCTGGTGATTGGTGAACGGGTAAGGTGACCCCTGATGTTTGGAAAATGATCACAGGTGTATTCGGTAAACCATGACAGTTAAGGGAAAACATGATAAGGTCTCATGATAATATCTCAAGTTATCACCATCATAGTCCTAGAACTAAAGAAAACAGCACTCCCGTCGTGGCCCTGAGTTCCATTCAATCTGTACAAATGACACATTACAAGGAATTAGAACACTAACATGTTCCGGTAGGAACATGGCTTCAATTGTTTACCTCAGAGCGTGGTGTACAGAGCCGTGAGATGGGCACGGTGAGGACATCGGAGGCGCGGCAAGCTCGACGGTACTCGCAGGCTGGGAACTTGACTGTGGCAATACCCTCCTGTTCGTTGATGGACATCACCACGCCCACACTGCCCAGGATGCCTTTGCCTACAACCTACAATTGAAATGGGTTGAAAGGAGGAGAATTCGGTGACACGAGACAACAGATCTTAAAATATATACAAGTTAATAATTGCTGTGTGAACGCATGTGCTTTCAATGTACTTGAGTATTGAATATTTTCTGAACCAAGTCCACATATCTATTGACTTTGATCTGTTATCTATCAAGATGATGTCACTGATGAAGTTAACCTTGCTTATAAAGTCAATTCAATTATTATTATTATTTTTATTAGTTGTTGCCATTCATAAGTTTGACTTCACTCCTGCATCACGCTCTTTACATTGGTTTGCACCAAGCCTACGCTTTAGACCTCTGACAGAAAATTCCCAAAGGTGGTTAATAAAGTATGAATAAAGATTCTGAGAAAGGGCATTTGTCCCACATCCTCGAAACCTGATGTTCCCAAACTAATAAGCAGTTTCCAATTGATATGTGCATTGTACAATGCCAGAACACCACATTCCTAATGGGATGGATAAAGAGATTAAAAAAAAAGCTAATTCGAATGCAATCTTTTGGAATTCAGTCGAAAACTAAAATGGTACGCACATGTCACAAGATCCCAAGGAAAACAATCCTTCAAGGCACCCATGGAAGGAAGAGAGGAAGACAGAGAAAGTGACGGGAAGATGACATCCAAGAGTGGACAAGGTGCAGACTGAGTGACACCAGGCGAGAGGCCGAAGACAGAGAGAGCTGGAGAGAGCTGGTTGCAAAGTCTTCTGTGGTGCCTTAGCGGTCAGCCAGACTAGGGGATTGATGATGATGATGTAGCACTGACCTGGACCTCGGAGCCGATCTTGATGGTCTCTTTGAAGCCTCCTAAAGCACACAGAGCGGCCACCGCCTGGCGGCCGATGGCCTGCAGCTTGGCCAGCTTCCTGCAGCTGCTGCTGCCCGTCTCCAGGATGCTCTCAGCGTACTTCCCCAGCTGGGGGATGAACATCAGAGCCCGGGAGAGCACCTAGAACACACACCATGGTTGTGGAATTTCATTGGGAACCAACCATGCAAATTTGAAAATTAATAAGAGGCATCGGGAGTGTAAAAGCACATAAAAGCAGACGTCCTCTGATCTGGGACTCCTCACTGTCCATCCTAGCAAAAGGCGGTCCCTCGGGGACCGTGCTTTAAGTGTGGCTGCCCCAGCACTCTGGAACTTCCCCGCGAGATTCGCCAGGCGCAGACTGTTGACGCCTTCAAGTCTGCACTAAAGAGGCACCTGTTTACTCAGGCTTTTGGACACTAGCTTTATTTTATTTTTATTTAGTTTTTATGATGTTAAGCGCTTTGGGTTTCTTGAAAAGCGCTATACAAGTTCAAGTTATTATTATTATTATTATTATTATTACACTAACAGCATGCAATGGATGACAAATCATTGCTTATTTCAGTCAAATATCACGCTACTGTGCCCCCGTGTGAAGGAGCCAGCTCCGAAGAGCCAACACATGTTCTTTGTCAAATGTGCAATGGACTCTAGATTATCATCGGCTTCTGAACCTCGTCGGTACCATTCTGTTTCACATTTGAATCCAGGTGGTTGTGGTTGTATTATTATATTGACTGAGTACATTTAAATGGTATGTATGCATGTTGCGTATATAGGGCAGAATGTTGTGGATACCGTTAATCCTAGTAAGTTGGTAGCCTTGCGAGCCAGAACCAACGAATCATCCACTCATTGCACACGATTTAGAACGATCATTGGTTCTGGTAAAACCAGGGTTGGAAAACGTGTCAAAAAAGTGTCAATCAAATTGTGTTATCCAATCACAGCGCAGTAGGTGCGACAAGCGGCGTGGAGGCGTGACAACCAAACTCCGCCCACGTCTTTGCGTCGGCCGTACCAGCTCCGCCCACGTCCGCACTGATTTGTCGCAACCATGCGGGCCGACGGCTTGCCTGATTTATCCCAGACCCAATGCAACGTCTAGGGATGTGGGGATGATGGTTTGCTTCTGGGTCGCCAGGCTAGTAAGTTAGAGTGATTTGGAGACACCAGCTGTTTGAGACAGTAACATTGTGCTTATACTTGAAACCAAGAGTTATTTGGTCTCTATCTGGCAATAGGGTTGTTGCACAATAGGCTTGGTGGTGGCAGACATTTTGGTGGTATCATGTATGGTGAAGTATACAATATCTATACGTATGATTAAGTGGTATACTTTTTCCATTGTATAGGGGGAAAAACAATGGACGTAGTTAGGCTTCCACCTGCAATTTATAGCATATTACCATAGATTAATCAATAACAGATTACAATTTCATGTAATTATTGCTCTCTGCCTGTTTGTATGACTGCGATGCTACCTCCAAACCACCAGATTGCCGTCATGTGTGCTTCAGGACAACCCTAAGGGGCGACTGTTAGGGGTCAGTTCTCCACTATCAACACGTAGCACAATTCATAATAATCTAACACTGTGACGTCACCTTCTCTGCTGTGCTGGTCCATATCTGTGCAGTGTTGGACTCTGGAGCAGTCAGGAGGCTGTGTAGCAGAGCGATGACCTCAGCGGCCATGCTGTTAGCTACATGACCGCTTATGAAGGGCCTCACGGGGTCTGACCTGAAAGCAAAGGAAACACAATGAATGGATAGGCATGTGGGCCAATAGTTTTCCCTTTTTTGGGGGGGAGTGATTTACACCAGGGCTATAACTACTTTATTCAGAGGGCCAGATTGTCAGAAACCAAATGGGCCAGGGGCCGGAGCAGATGCCGGGATGCATGCCCCCCGCGCCCCTTCACTACCCTGCGGCCTATTTGTACAACTTGACAAAACGATAAACCACATTTTCATAAGTTTTATTTCAAGTAGCATACCCATGCCCATTAAAAGGGCTTCAATTCTATGCAACAATGGTGCTTTCTTGTTTGTAACAAGCAACATCTGAAACAACAACGCACAAATAGTGGTAAACAGCAGCAGCTCACTATCACACATTTCTAGTGTTTCTGGTGAGGTAAAGAACAGCATCTCAGATAAAAACTGTTTGACCAAAAATTAAGAAAAAAAAAATAAAAAATTGAGAATTCCTATGTGGGCCAGAAAAAAATGAATGGCGGGCCGGATTTGGCCCGCGGGCCGGATTTGGCCCACGGGCCGACAATGATTTTACTTTTTCCCCTTAACTACCATGCGTCTGCTGCTGCTCACACAGTGGCACAGCTGACCTCTGAAGTCTTTGTTCATGGTTCAAGGTTAGTTTATTCTGCTTTTACTAGTGAAGCAAATTTGTCATGGAGACGGAGACCTCTTTTGCATAATACACCATGCAACAACAAACGACACCTGAAATGAAACAGAAAAACAAAAACAGAACAAAGAATACAAAGAAGAAATGCCTCTGTGGCTGGGATGTCTATTATTGTCACTGGCTCCTCATTCTAGACCTCGTTTAGCATCTTAATAGATATTGGGAATGAATAAAGCAGTTGCAGGAGTCGTTATGAAGCATTTGGACTTGTGAAACGGATCAACCTGATTAATCAGAAACTGATTAAGCTTGCTAAAATTACCACAGAATGAAGAATTCATTAAAAATGATGATGCATTAAATATTATGTAAGAAAGCCACATTCATAGTCTCGTGCCTGACATTACAGCAGACGCAGCGCCTCGAGATCGCTTCCCCTCACGGGGCGAATAAAATTAGAAAACGACGCTTGTTAGGGCGAGTGTTTATGGACACCGCACCTAACGCGACCCCATTCATGTTAGTGGCGCTGCGTCTACCGCAGCGTCCGCAGTGTCGCGAGTTCGACTACGCTCGTCGACTTGTCTGCAATGTCTACCCCCGATCTCTTCAACCCAGTTTCCGACTAATCCTATCCAATAAAGATGGAAAAACGGCGCTGGCGCTGGAAAAAATAACTAAAAAAATAAACAGTGATAATAATGCTATTGTGAATAAAGTAATCTATCTACCAGTAATTCCGATAGTAAGGCTACTATTAGCCTCTGTTGTTGGGACTGTTAGCACTGTTGTAAATCCCCTACCCAAGGACAAGGGACTACGGGTGGAAATTAGCAACTTTGCTAAACCCGATGTGACCATCTTATTGCTGTTGTTCATGCGATGACAACGACTTATGGTATTGCATGGTGTCCTTCAAATAAACTCCTTCATTCATTGGGAACGAGATCACTCGTGGAAGCAGAGGAGTAGCACCTCCTCGTTTCAGGCAGAGTTGCATGTATGCACCTGGGAGTTGTGCACGGTGCGCAAACGCCGCCGAAAGCCGACATGCCTGGGAATCGCTCTGTTAAAGGCTGTGGAGCATCATCGCGCATCGTGCCAGGTTCATGTCTTTCGTTTCCCGTAATGGAACCTTACCGTAATCCGACGAGACGGAAAAAGGTTGTATTCATGGCTGCTGTTGGTCTGTTGGACGAGAAGAAACTCGACTGTATTCCGGACGGAACGAGGGTGTGTTCGCTACATTTCCATTCAGGTTCCATTCAAGTTACCTGAAATATTTGTCAAATGAGTGTCTAGCTTCTACTAGTAAGATTTCAATGTGGGTTTCCTTTGCACCGAGTTGGTGCGTCCGAGATGCCTCACAACGCTGCGTGTAGAACCACGTGACCACGCAAGGACCAATGGGGTGGCCGCATTATCTCAGAGACTCCAACGAGTGGCTGAATGGAACGTGCTGGTGCGTGCAGCCGCACCGCTCGACATGCAAACTGGGAGCGGCTGTTGACATTCGAGGCCGCTCCTACTACGTATAATGAGCTCCTCCGCAACCAATGCGATGAGCTTGGAAGCGGACTCGAACACAAGTCACGTGATCGCTCGATCCTATTTCATTGATACCTGCTTTAAGAACACGGAAGTATGAAAGTGGTCTACTGTCATGAGTCCTCATTTACTATAACCCAAAAGTATCCCACACACAAAAAAAAGGAACCACAGTGACCAAAAAAACCCAACAACGTCCAAACAAAAGTTGATACTGGACCAGACTTTTGGATTCTACACAATCACAGCACCTCATTTCAGAATCTCTCTGTGCCGGCGCCTGACTTGGATGATTACAATATTACGGCCAATAATCACAATCCCAATAGAGAGAATAAATGGGATTTTCTCTGCCGGAACCCGAGTGGGCGGCTTGCTGTCGACAGCTATAATGTATTTCCCACTGTTTGTGTCGGGGCGGGTTTTTTGTTGTGTGTGTGTGTGTGTGTGTGTGTGTGTGTGTGTGTTTGTGTGGGGGAGGTCTTGTATTGTGAGGGGAGCTGTTTTTAAGGACATGTTACAATGAAACATATGCATGTGGAGCTGAGGTGGGCGACATCAGTAATTACTATATTACAGAAATAGTTGTTGCATTAGTGTGAAAGGGGAATGGGAGGGCAGTGTTTGACCATGAGGGGAAGCGGTCATCGTGGCGCTGCGTGTGCTGTGATCCACGCCACAACAACCACGTACGGGCCCCGTGGAGCAGCGCTTTCTATCAGGGACGAGCGATCACGTGACTTGTGTTCGAGTCCGCTTCCAAACGCATCGCGTGGGTTGCGGAGGAGCTCATTATACGTAGTAGGAGCGGCCTCGAACGTCAACAGCCGCTCCCAGTTCGCATGTCAACTGGTCTGGCTGCACGCACCTGCACGTTCCATTAAGCTAAAAGTCGGAGCCTCCGAGATAATGCGGCCACCCCGTTGGTCCTTACGCGGTCACATGGTTCTACACGCAGCGTTGTGAGGAATCTCGGACGGACCAACTCGGTGCGAAGGAAACACAGCTTTGAAGTAGTATAAGTAGATCCTAGACACTCATTTGACAAATAGTTTAGGTAACTTGAATGGAACCTGAAAATGTAGCGAACACACCCTCATCCCGTCCGGAATGTAGTCGATGGTCAGTTTCCAACAGACCAACAGCAGCCATGAAGACAACGTCTTTCCGTCTCGTCGGATTGCCGTGAGGTTCCATTTGGGGAAGCGAAAGAAACGTAAACGACAACAACTCCACGTGTACATGCAACCCCCGCCTGAAACGAGGAGTTGCTTCTCCTCTGCTTCCAAGTTCCACGAGTGACGTCATAGTCTCGCTCCCAATAGGGAGTAGGCGGTTGGGAGCGATTTCGGACACAGCCATTGAGAGACCACGAGGTCAAAATGATGATTGAAAACGATGATTCAGTGCCTTTCCATACTATTCTGTAAATGGCCTAGTGGTTTACAGCATGACATATCCAGCATGTGGCGTGTACAACAATAAACACTGCTTGAAAAGGTCACCCGTCTCCCCCCCTCGGGCGGAGTCTCGTCGCTGATCTAAAATGGTGATGTCTTATCTCCGGGTTTATCGCTCCACGTTGATAAATAATCCATCAGAACTTGAAAGTGAGCCAACACCCGCAGGAGGTAGACAAATGATATGAAGCATGTGCTGTGCTGCAGTCAGTAAGGCACCCACATCCAGCTCACAGATGCGGGCAGCGTTGGCGGAGTTCTCCTGACCTCGCCGACGTTTCTGCAAGGTCTTTCCCCCGTCCCTCCCATCCCACTTTCCACTAAGCCTAAAACTACTAAAAAGGGGTAACTCAAGATTCCAGATTCAGTTTATTTTGCCTAGGGCTGAACAGTTTTTAGAAAAAAATATGGAAACCTTGGTATCCAAAAACTGTTTTTTTTTTTTGTATTTTTGTCTTGTTTTTTCAAACGCCACTAGACATTAACCATGAATTCCACCTGGCATCGCCCAAACACTCAACAAACAACTGACAATGTTGACTGCTCAACACTAATATACACTTTGTATTATTATATTATCTATTTAAAAGTGTTTGTCGAAACATATGAAAAAAAACACTAAATATTTAAGGATTCAACATTAATATTATGAAAACATTTAGTACAGTTGGTAAATTGAAATGCAGAGCAGAAATATAAGTGCTTGGGAGGCGAAGGAAGAGATTTTTGCTGCACGTGACTGCAGTTTCACTGCTTACAACAGTTCAGCGAGTTCAATGCTTCCAGTTCTTTAAATAAATACAATATTCACCTGTACGTGGGTTTAAATTAAAAAAAACACCGCATTGTTTGTTATTACTGTCTAACACACAAATTAATTTCGCCATTCTATACATGACGGCAGTACACATACATGGAATTTTAGTTGGGCATGAAAGGACTCTCTCAACATCAACAGGGAATGAACAAGTCAGCACAGAAAAGAAAAGCAGCACATACGTTATAAATTGGCATTGGCATAGAATCAGCAGATGTAACATGTCAACATATCAATCAGGGCTACCCCCTGCATTCAGTATCATCACCGCCCGTGGGAAGAAACTGTTTCTCAGTCTAAAGGCCCATTCATACGTAAACTACGGATACTTCGATACGTTCTCTCCGTCTATTAAATACGTAAATTGACACGGATCTGGGGACCTTATGATTACGTGCGAACGGATGAAATGGAGCAATACTACCGGAAAATGTGGGGCGTGCTATTGAGTATGAGCAGGTGTTGTTGCACACAGTAACGCGTGGAACGTATTACGCACGTAATTGGCCACACGTAGGGTATGAATTAGGCTTTAGTAGGTCTTACTACGTCTGCCAGTATGCCAAGCATTTGACCACCAACAGTAAGTTTACCAATACATCTCTCTGGTTATTTCTAGTTGAAATGTGTGCCATGTCTGGTGATAGACAGGATAGAAAACATGTCCGCCTGAATGTCCAGCGTGACGACGGGTTGGACAAGGTGCGTCTCTCTCCCCTTCCGAGGTTCACCCTTGGCTGCCGTAGACTTCATTAAGAGATACCAATCTCCCGGCTCAAGGACTTATTCCTAACAAACAGTTAACCCGAGCCTTGCCGCACTCCCGTCGTCTCCGTGTCATTTACCAGATAGAATCGGGCGGCGGCCGACCGGACGGACAATGTGGCGGGCAGTGGGCGGGAGGTGTGGTCAAGATAAACGCCTTATTTCGAGGCTCGTGCAGGTGGAGGCACAAACAAGCTCCTCCGACAATGGCGTGGGGGTGCGGCCGGGGCGTAGTGGGTGTCGCCTATCTTTTACTCCGTGTAAGAAAGTGTCACTAAGCCACACCTGTCGCCACGGCCGTGGGTTGCTATCTTCCAGAAAGAAGGATTACAAGCTGGCTGCTTACATGCTTTTCTGCGAGCATCTTGCTGGATTTTGAGAATTGTCCTCTCTGTAAAAATAGAAAGTTCTACCAGAGCAATGCACACGCCCGACATAACGGATGAGCAGAGATGGGCAGTAATGCATTAGATTTACTGTTACATTTTTTGTGTACTTTTTTTTTTTTACTTTTGGAGAACATTTTTCACAAGTTACTTTGTACTTTTACTTGAGTAAACTTGAGGTGAAAAAAATACTTTTTACTGAGATGTCAGCAATTCACTACTCGTTACATTAACTTGCCTTTAGCGACACCCGTTCGGAAATGTTGGCACATATGTTGGCGTCACATCTCGATCTCTCTCCCTCTCTTGGGCTCTCTTTCTCTCTCTCTCTTGGTCTCTCTCTTTCTCACGCTCTCTCTCCCTCTCGGGTGCTCTGTTTCTCTCTCTCTCTCTCTGTCTCTAGCACTCTCTCTCCCTCTTGGGCGCTTTCTACTGTCTCTCCTTGTCCCGAATATACGTGTCTTTTCAACAATGGCAGTGTGCAGTCGGCGGCTCAACCCGAGTTCGTTCACAGCAATGAGGTGAC
>OMKY01052482.1:0-19056 GCA_900302395.1 Bregmaceros cantori | reverse complement strand
CGTATCTCTCTATCTCTCTGTATATTTTGAAAAGAGAATTTGATTTATTTATTTTTGTTACTGAAAGTTTCATTTGATGTGCAAATGTGCGATGTCAGTGATGTGCAAAGTAATAATTCCACTGCAAGTTACCTACTGTGATTTGGCGATACACCACAATGGTTTTAATTCTGAACTGAGAGTAATGTCTGTGTATGTGTGGGCAAGCAAAAATACTGCATATGTGTCATAATGTCTGTTAATTAACCAAAAGACAGGCTTTTACTAATCCTGTCAGAATGTGCGACAAAATAAAACAGACGTCAGGGGGTAATTGCGAATTACCAGTGGTCCCCACGTAATTCAATGGCAGCGTGAATTGGGCTTTAGTTTGTGTCTCTGGTATCTACTACCATACCAAAAAATAAATCCTAGTCAGTGACTTTGTATCATTGACAATGTTTGTTTTTATATGTCCTTCCCAGTTTCAAACAAAGAGATGCGGTGGGCTGTGGGATGAAAACATGGAGGAAAATATGTATGGTATGAGTTTAAAACAGAACATTTTTTCGTTTCTATATAAGGAATGAATGTGTATTTTAAGGAATAGTTGGCAACCATAAACATAAGAGAGAGTTCTGATTCTACCGTCGAAGGTTCTGACGTTATTGGTTTGTGGTGCCTCTTCACAGTGAATGGCAGAATAAGCTTTCATTATAACAACCAGTGTGGCAAATTATATTGCATTTGTGTAGCACCAATTTGTCTTTAGGGGGAGTCAAGCACCTTTGTTCAATAGCATGCAAGATTTGATGCCGCAAACTCAAGTTTGATGTACAACTCGTGTTGTTGAAATCAATTTGAGAATTCGAAGCTCACGTCCACATTGCAATGGCATCTTAACAGAATCATTTACTTCTTCCACCCTTCCGACACATCAGAGTCCATCTATTTTCAACTCAACCCCTCCTGACCCCCTTCCTCACACCCTGCCCCCTACCCTCCAGACCTTGTCCTGCAGACTTGAAATGTTACTCGGTGACCTTGACACGGAAGGTGATGCGTCCGAGGAACTTGTCCCGATCGTCGTTGTTGCGCATGTTGGATCCTTCCACCCGACACTCCAGGGTGTGCCAGGAGTTGAAGTGTTCTGGCTCCATCTTGATTTGGACTGCTACCAGCGGCTGGACATAGTTGGCCTTCACACAGCACAGAGTGACATGGTTCATGGAACACACCCAAATCTGAATGGAATGAAGGTAGGGTGGGTTGCCCTAGGGTGGGCCACTGCATTATGTGGGACATCTAAGCTCCAATTGGGAACAAGATTGTGACATCAGGCTGGAAGCCTGCTTCCAAGCGAAGCAGCGCCGCTGCTCCTTCCAAGGAGGAGCGGCGCTGCTCCACCTGATCTTCCACCTCCGGGCGGAGCCTCCAGGCGGAGCTGGAGACACGCGGCATTTGTTTACATTCGCCGTGTGTGAGCATGTGCACGCGCCGGTGTGCAGAGCCCGCATTTGCGGGGCGTGGATGACACCCAAGGCTGATCCTATTGCATTAACAAGCTCCTGCAAACACGCAAGTGACGTAATCGCCCGATCGTAATAGCTCTAGCTCCTCCATAAATTAATGAATGTCAGTGAATCTATGATAAAAGCAAACCATGGTTATGCGTCTAACGTTATGTTCAACTGTTCAACATGACAATTCACTGTTCCACCTAAGGCAACTGACTGTCCCACATTAGGAAGTATACAAAAAAGGGCCCACATTAGGGCCCATCAGAATCCACGGCTATCTGTTATAACAGTAATGTCATTGCACGGCCTTTCTACAATCTGCCGGTCAGCTGGCCAGAATGTTATTGTGTATGAGCTATACGAGCAGTACGTGAAAAAAAATGTATGATTGGCTTGAATGATTATTACATAACACTAAAAAGGGGAAGGGGTGGTGGGTTAGAGTCGTATTTCAGTATTCTAGTGTTTTCAGTATTTTAGTATTTCATACACCACTGTTCATTCATCCCCCACAGAGCAATACATTTTGTTGGTTCGGAAGAATGAATTTTACAGACTTATGCAGTACACAGGAAGAACAACAATCATAATGACATAAAAAAGATAGATGAATGATGCAGTCCGGCATCTGCTCCGGCCTCTGGCCCTTTGGGTTTCTGACAATGTGGCCCTGTGTGTTGAATAGCCCTGACCTACAGCTCTCTGTGCTCCCCACCGCCTACAGCTCCCTACTGCTAAGAATCCCCACCGCCGTATGATGGTCCTATGGCTCCCTATTCCCCCATTTTCAGTGGGGCTGGCCTTGTGGCACAGCGGGTAAGACCGCCGCTCCATGCTTGCCCCATCCATATTCTTGTTGCTGTGGCTTATATCACAGCACACACAGCACAGATCGCTTCCCCTCACGGCCTCCTGGTCTCCTAATCCCCGTTGCTCTGTCATCCCCCTTTAACACTTTTCATGCTGTCAATAAAACAACGAAATGGCGCTCGTGCCAAAAAAAACAACTTGAATTGAATGGAATTTGAATCATCATAAAGCAGGTTAAAAACAGAGAGAGAGCATTACTCACGTGCAATATTTTTCCATAGTAAGGGAAATACATTTTATCGAAGAGCGCCTCGTCAGGGAAATACTGCAATGTTAGTGGATTATCCGACTGTAGAGACACACACACACACACACACACACACACACACACACACACAGCATTTTAGATACAAATTTAAACCAAAATGTGCCATTTTAAAGGTATGACAAAATACACACTACGTAACCATACATCAGGAATATCAACATGCACATGCACAATGTAGACAGGCATCATTCACAGTGAAGGCAATGACAATTGAACAAAATAAAGAAACAAGCCACTTCATGCAAGTACAGAATATTGGAGTGTCTGCAATTATTCAATTATTGTACAATAATCATACATTTAACAAGTTTAAATCGTACAGTTCCAAAGACTTCTAAAGAAAACCTAGGGTTATCATCATAGACTTCAAAAACCTGTAAATACAATTAATCCTTTGCAAGTAGAGATCCTCTCCTTCATGTTATGAGGATATCATTTGTACACAATATTTTGTTGTGTGCGGCGCCACTTTCATGGGTTAGCGGCAGCGCTTCCGAAGGATTGCTTTAGGGGGCGCTACTGCCCGCTCAAAGCACTGGGTGCTTGCCTTTCGGTTGAGTTGAGCCACGAAGAAGTGTAAGGCTAACTGGCTAACTGCTACAACCTGAGCTCACTCAATTTAGTCTGCAGGCGTTCGTCGACTCGGCCTGCTTGCATTATCGTGGATTCAGAGGCTGAGCATTTTCTATTTCAACATCCAATGGTAAATTACTCTACCTCTTAAAAGCATGTGATTATGGTTTCTGCCAACAGGCAGGTTTTAAAGCTAGATGCAATGTTTTTCACAACTGTCCTCTACGTGCGCTTGCTTTCATCGTTGCAGCTTACCATAATGTACAACTCACAGCTCTGTAGACTCTTCTCAATTCCGCTCCGTAGTCTCTCCTCCAATCCTCATTGTTTTGGAGACGGGCCGGGTGGTCAGTGATTAAAACACAACGACGAGTTGCGACCGTCTCACGTCACTATACACTCGTTCGGTTTAATCGAGTTGCGGTTTATCTGTATTGATTTAAATTATTATTATTATTCTCATTAGCCTCCATTCATGCTCACGTTATTTTGACAGTAGCTCTGGCGTTTTGTGAGAGTTCTAACAACACTCTCCTAGGGCTTAAAACCTAGTAGGCAATTGTTGTTGTGGGAACTTGGCTAAGACTTGGGCGGGGGCCCAGTAAGCGAGTACACTAAAAATCCAGTACAACAAGCACACACCTTCACATGCAACCATACATTATTACATTGATATTGCATGTTTTATTGGTAGTTGTTAGAACTACCACCAGGAATCATAACATATATAATGGATCTTCAGACATCAGGGCAAATGTTCTATGTCATTCCCCAGAATGGGCCGATGTACACTGAATAAACTTTGTAGTTATTACATACCCTATTAATATTATATTATATAAAATATTATATAAAAATGATAACAATAATAACTAGAAGCACTCAAGGATTGCAAACCTGTGCCGTAGTGGTACAAAAAAAATGTACTTTTAGTGCTAGCAGTATGTGTGGCAACCCATTATCAATGCAAGTGCTCGAGTAGCGCGATTGCGATTGACCCATAGACTGTATTCCCACCGGCGAACATTCCAACTACATTTCCCAGCGGCCCCTGTGACCCGAAAGTGACCGCGGTAAGCGCCCAGCGATCTATCGGTAAGTTGGTGATTAAGTATGATTATGTTACTTATAGGCTACAGAAATGCACCAAAATGTAAGCGATTCTTCTGTGTGTCATTTTCAACAACTGTACAAAATTTCATCCAGATCCATGCACACATTTTTCAGTTATGGGGGATAGACAAACCAACTCTACCAAAAACATAATCTGCTTTGCGGCGCAGCCCTGGTGGAGATAATAAATATAAATTGCGTATTGTCAGCTTCAAAGAAATGTCTGCCAGGTTTTTGATATGCATTCATATTGTCACACGTCATCAGTCCGGTTTATAAGAAAATAATATTTAAGTAATATTATTTGAAAAATCCACACAATGCACACGACAAAAGTTGTTGGAGGAGGGGGAGGGACTTGCTTGCTGTGCCCTCAGCGTGCCACCTTAAAGTAGCCTGGCGAGCCAGAACCAACATATCGTCCACACATCGCTAGACGCTTGCATTGGGTTTGGGAAAATCAGGCTCGCCGTCGGTATGTAATCAATCGACCAATTAGTGCAGACATGGGGGGAGTTTGTACGGGCTACGCAAGATGAGTTTGGTTGTTACACCTCCACGCCGCTTGTCCCACCTACTGTGCTGTGACTGGATAACACAATTTGATTGACACGTTTTTTTTTTCACGTTTTCCGACCCAATGCAAGCGGCTAGCAATGTGCGATGCGTGGACGATGCGTTGGTTCTGGCTCACCAGGCTAACCTTAAAGTGGAAAGTCACCATGAATGTGTATTCACCGGCCTGCTGCCGAAGCAACACCTCTCGGGCGGAGGTCATTGGTCATCTTACCCGACGGCCATCACTGGCCACAAGCACAGTTGACAGCAACACAAAAACTATGAAAAAAAAGGCAAACAATATTAACAGTGGAACAACAAAACAATGAGATACAATGATGACTGCATGCAACAAATAGGTATTATGTTGTTTTGACCCCACAAAACCGAAATCAGTAACACGCGATGCAGTTCGCGTGTGTCTTCTCGCGTTGGGCATCCTCCCATTAATGCATGATCATATACTAGCCTGGCACGCCAGAACCAACGAATCATCCACTCACGTTCTGGTGGTCGGGCTGTGTTCGAATCAAGCCATGGGCCTCCATGGCCTGGTCACGCCTATTGCGCTGTGATTTGATAACTTGATGTGATTTACGTTTTTTTTTTTTTTTTGAGCCTGCTTAATCCAGACTGCAATGTGTGGACGATTCGTTGGTTCCAGACTATGATCATACAGCTAAACAGAGCGACTTGTCTACAATCCCATAAAATGCAGAACTGAAAAATATACAGCTATAATTAAAGCCCAGGTAATCAAGTGGGGTGAACCTCACTCATAGTTTTTTTAAGATACAATTGCTGGATTGTTGCTCCCCACATCCTGTGTACCAAGCAGTTGTGTGTCAGTTAGGGCTGCAACTAACGATTATTCTCATAGTCGTTTAGTTGCAGATTATTGAAACGATTAATCGACTAATCGGTTGGATATCCCCAAAATATTCACAGCAACACAAAATGAATCTTGTCAAATTGAAATGTAGTCAATTTTGGTTCATGTTAGACAACAAATCCACAACACTACAATAGCTTACACAGACACAAGCACATAACAATAGCGCTGTTCCATGGTGCAAATACAATGGACGTAGTTAGCCTGCCAATTGTTGACGATTGATAGCATATTACCACGGATAAATCAATAGATTAAATTAATTAATGTAAATAGATTAACACTTTTGGACAATGTTATGCAAATATTGCTCTGATAAAATTCCGCAACAATACCACCATAACGTCTGCCGCCGCCAATCCGCGACGTCACCGAGCAACAGCCATAATTAATTGATTTTTAAAAAAATGGTTTTCTTCATATTCATGGAAACAAAAAAACTGCTGGCAATGATTCCATTTCTTGTGGCTATCGATTTCATCAATCAATTAATTGTTAATCGCTGCACTGGGCTGCGAGTGTCAGGTGGTGTGTGTAACTATGTGTGTCACACCTTTACTGTACAGTTGATGTAGGGTTTCCCCATTGGCTTGAGTCCGATGATCTATAAGACAAAAATTAAATGTTGTATTAGAATACAAGAATATGACAGAATTTCTACACACACTTCAGCAACTTCAATGGAATCCCAAACACTACATATCATTATACCCTGGGGATTTTTCATTTTACCCAAAGGCTTACTATCCACATCCCAGTGCCGGTGAAGGCTCTGGGTCAAGCTCATTTAAGTGCATTTAAACAAAAGGGGGACATCTGTTGCAGCTCTGTAGACACAGGTTGAATGACCATTCAGACACTTCAAAAAGTTCTCAGTAAAATAGGGGGCTGACATTTTGAAAATGCGACATGAAGTTACTCACTCGGTTAGGTAACATGTTTTTTCTGGACAAATGCAATGGCTGCATTCAATCGTAAAAATAAGTAAATGGAACGGGTTGCGCAGATTATTGTATCATGCGTTCATGAGGCATAGATCCAGACTAGAACATTTGGGTGTGGAATAGCACAGTGCAAGTTAGCACCATCATATTAATTGAAAAAGTATTTTTTAAATAACGCAGTAGGTGTCTGCTGTCCCATTAAAGAGACAAGTTCAATAATAATAGTAATAAGATAACAGACCGGAAGTCATTTTCAGCAGAGAATTCTTTCTGGAACTACCCACCAAACTCCTTTATAGAATTGGCCACACAATTCTTAAGCCACTTCTCCACTACAAAAAAACTCAAGGCACAGTTCGGCACATCTCAGTTATGTCCACTGTTCTTAACGCGACCATGAGGGGGTGGTGCCGGATTCTTTAAAACTAAATTTTGATACGCCAGTGCTCACCCCCTCAGAGTGCGACCAATTGGCAACCAGCAAACGTGGCCACGGACAGTCACATTCCAGACCCAAATCTCAGTGGGTCCTGAAACCTGGTGTGGCCTGGCCGATTTGCGCTCGTGGAGAAGCGATATTCCAGCTGAATGTGCATGTGAACTGTGCCGTGCTGGCCTTAACTAAGCCTGTGGAGAAGTGGCTTTAGTGTCTTACCCTATTGAGTTTAAGCAGCACACAGGGCTTCCCGTGGCTGTAGCCAAAGCTCTCGTCGTAGATTCCAGAGCATTTGCTGAGGATGCTCCTCTTGAACTGACAGACCTTCTTCTCCGGCTCGTCATCCTGGATGTAGTAGTTGCCAGGTGGGCACGCCACGTTTTTTTCCTGGATCGTGTCATTGTAGGCTGCGGAGGGATGCATGTTTGTTTCATTTTCATTGAATACGTTTTAACCATTCACAATGTTTTTGCACATTTTTTTTCCCTGGCCACTGGAGCTACTGCCAAGTTGAGCAACTCTAGTCTTTTGCCCCAGAGATGTCCAGATCAAATATACGACCACAATTTTCCAGAGTGAATAGGTTTCCCAATAGCTACAGCTAATTTAAACAAATTAATTTTTAAAAACACTGAAACATTTGTTTGCACTTGTTTAAAACTTTTAGTTGGTGAGTATGATGTACAAGAACTATTAAGCCAGAGCAATGAGGCTGTTGCATGTGGCGTCACGCCTTGGCGGCGGCAGACATTGTGGTGGTATCACCGACGGTTAAGTGGTATACTTTACTCAATTCACGTCCATTATACAGGGGCAAATACAATAGACGTCGTTAGGCTGCCGTCTGCTGGTGATTGATATCATATTACTATGGATAAATCAATGATAGAACACTTTTAAACGGACAATGTTATGCAAATATCGCTCTCTGCCTGTTCGTCTGACTGTGATGCTACCACCGTAATGTCTGTCACGTCACCGTGCAACAGCCCTATTCAATTCGAAATTAATCTGAGATCATTTTCATACAAATTTCATAAGCACACATTTGCAAGTGCAGAGTCATGCACAGACAACTCATGGGCAGCACTCAGGGGGATCGTTCTCCACCTGTGGTTTGATGGCAGCTGGCCACAAGCCTGGCAGGAGAGGAAGAAATCTGTGTGAATTTTTGAGCTTAGCAGTGTGGCGCATATTATTTATATTCTCAGGCTGGCCAGGCTAGCTGGCCGCACCGCAGGAGGCGTCCGGCCCTTCGTCCTCCAACCAGCTGGCAACTAGTCAAGTTAACTCCTGCTTACATTCTTGCATCTTTTTTGTGCCATACAGCTCTTTGGGCTGATGTGAGGACTCTTTGGGTTCGTATAGGTTGTATGGTGGCCCCAATGTGGGCCTTTTTTTGCAGCTTGTGGGACAGCCTAAGGTGGAACAGTGAAATGTAGTGTTGAACAGTTGAACTTAATGTCAAGACAATTTTAAGACAGTTTAGCATAGCTTGCGTTTCATTAATTAATTTAGGGAGGAGCCAGAACCACTGGAGCTTAGGTGTCCCACATTAGGCAGTGGCCTTCATTAGGGCAAGAAGAGCATGTAGGAAAAGAAGTGATGGAGATGGAAATATGAGGAAACAAAAGACGAGGACGACCCGAAACAAGATGGACAGACTGCAAAAAAAGGGGAAAGCTTGGAAAAAATAGACAAAGATTAAAAAAACAAAAACGTACAGTTGCATAAAGCGCTCAGCCTACTGACCCTAGACAAAACAATGACCCCATGGTGGGGAACATTCTGCTACAACTGTCAATGTATAGCTGGAATTGGCAGTGGTTTGCGCTCTTCGAGTGCTGCTAGTTCTTTTTGATTGGTGGAACTATGTAGAATTGGCACCTTGACCATGTAAGTGTGTGCATTACCATTCAAGAGGTTCTTCAAACCGTTGACATATTTGCCGTACTGATTGACGTCTGTCCTGTTGAAACTGATCTCCATTGAGTGTGGTCGAATAACTAAACCTGTGAAGAAGAATTTGAGTGAATTTGATTATAATAAAACTGTACCACATATATGTGTACAATAGAGAGATATTATGTACAAATCTGTGTAAAGCCCCTGTCACACCATGAAGTAACCGGTCAGCTTTCTCTGAACTTTTAACGTAAAACACCACCGGAAATCCATACTGATCATACGCTTCCCTGATCTAAACCAAGCCAATGCGTTCAAGCCAAGCCAGAACAAAAATGAATCGTACATGATTGCACCCAACTAGGCTGGATTAAGCAGGCACGAAAAAAAGTGTCAAAAAAAGTGTCAATCAAATCATCATCATCAATCCAGTAGTCTGGCTGACGGTTGTGATGCCAATGAAGACTTTGCAACCAGTTCTCCATCTCTCTCTGTCCTCAGCCGTTCGCATGGTGTCACTCAGCATGCACCTTGTCCACTCTTGTGTTATCTTCCCATCGCTTTCTTTGTCTTCCTTTCTTCCTTCCACCAGGCACTCTTCCTTGCAGGATTGTTTTTGAGAGTCCTTGGAATCTTGTGACATGTCAGTACCATTTTAGTTTTCGTTTTTTGACTTTGTTTTTTACTAGATCTTCATGACGTCAAATGGCTTGTTTTATTCTGGCTTTCACGTGTTCTCTATACAAGATGCTGAGGAGCATGCGGAAACATCTCATCTCTGAAGCCCAAATTCTTCTCTCAAGCGTTGCAGTTAATTAATCAAATGAAGTTATCAAATCACAGCGCACTAGGTATGACAAGTGGCAGGGAGGCCCACGTCTTGATTCGAACAAGGCCTGGCTTAACAGGGAGCTGATTGGACCGCCGGGATTTGGGTGACAATCTGATTTGTCTGACTGGTTCGTCCAAACCCACTGGACCGTCTAGTCGTGTGCGATGCGTGGACGATTTGTTGCTTCTAACTTGTCAGGCTAAATACGTACCTATCTTGCCTACATGCGTACACTCACTCTGCACAAAGCAGTACTTTGTTAGCGTAGCCCTTTGGAACAGCTCCAGTGGGGACTATTCTGCTTGTACGATACAGTGAATGACAGGCAAAGCAAGTGATTAGTAACTACCAAGTAACGCTACAGTAATGACACATACTAACAATAGCCCGGCGGGCATTATTAACACTTTCCACAAACGGTCGTCAGTGCTCTTCAGCATTTAAAATTAAACATTTGGAGAATGCTGCTTGTTGCAGTAACTTTTGTGCATGTTCAAAGATTTTTGACTAGCGTTCTCCGACGATCCTTCAACACACAACTAGTAACACATTATTGTCTGTTTTCTAAGTTTACAATATTCTCTCATCGTTGCATCATTTCCCATCCTAAGCTTAGCAGATGGGACTTCAATGAATCAATACACAGGGTTGATGAGGCAGCACGAATGGGGGAATTCCTCAACAATCTTTTCAGTTAAGTATGAATTATAGATGTAGGAAAGAAGAGCAAGAGGGAGTGAGAGAGAGATAGAGAGAGACAGAGAGAGACAGATATTAGGGATGCATAATATTATCCTCTCCCCATTTTGGCAAAATAGCATAACAGTTTAAGAAATACATTTGGAAAATATAGATTTTTATTTAGAACTGTACTATTCAAAGAAAAAATTAAAACAAAAGTCTAGCATGTTTCGAGCTGTTGTACACAGTTATACAATTATATAACTTTAGTCTGTATAACCATATAAAGCCGTTATACCGTATGGAGACGGATGAAATGTGCCTATCCGTTCCAGCCGTTGCTCCCGTAGTTTGTGTTTATACCTCTGACCGTATACGGAGCTACATAAGAAATCCCATAGAGGGCGACGCTGAGTCATGACAGTTAGAGGATGCAAAAAGCTTGTGACTCCGTATTGTCCACATGCATTTCTTGTGATATTTCTCCGTTTCGCTCAGAGCTCAACGGATTAGTAAGGACATGACCTACAGATAAACTGACGGATGAAACTACCAACGGAGCCTGATGAAAGCGTCCGTTTCCATTATTAACTGAGGGTATAAATGGGGCTTAAATCATTAAGTAGTATTCTGATAGCTTGGCTTACTGAAACAATTTGAAATAAAAATATAAATTGTTGCATGTTTCCATCAATTTTATTAGCCATCACTCTTCCCAATGTGCTTTGTTTATTCCATCCCCAGTCAATGTTCAAACAGAGACCTGACTAACCTGGTGTTTTGACGCGGTCGTTGTAGGTGGGCTTGTGGTCGTCCAGTGTGAGCAACATGACCCACATGGTGAGGGCAAACATCCCCGCCAGGCAGGCGTAGAAGACCAGGTAGAACAACAGGATCAGCCCTGTGGAGCGCACACAGACGTCAATAGATTAAGAATAACCAATTCCTTATCTTAAAATGCGTACTGATGTGGGTGAGGGCCAACCAAAGCCTGTCTGGTAAATAGTATAGAATAATCTTGTTGGGTCCGCGTTGGCCGAGTGATTATGGTGGTTATGGCAGTGTTGCGAGTTCGACTACGCTCGTCGACTTGTCTGCAATGTCTACCCCCAATCTCTTCAACCCAGTTTCCGACTAATCCTATCCAATAAAGATGTAAAAACGGTGCTGACGCCGGAAAATATAACATACAAAAATAAAAAGAATAATCTTGTTGACCTTGTTGTCTGCGGTGCGGAGTGCAGACGGCCCACTGGTATTATTGTATTGTATGCATGTGCGTACGACGTGCCAGCGATATGATTTGCCAAAACACAAAAAACGGTTGGGCCTAAGACCTTGGAAGTAGTGGCAATGGGGGAATTGATTGTTGGCAACTGGCAACCAGTCACACTTCTTCTACTATCGGTAGGGCTGTAGACACTTCTTCTACTGTCAGCTCTACCGCCATGTGTGGCCAAAATGTGCATAGCTAGGAGCAACTGTTTAATTTTGTTGCACGTGGAGTATTGTTACTGGCGCCTCCGTATCGATACGCGTATCGTCAAGAGGGCCGCGACAATGTATCCCCATATCGATATTTTGAACACACCCCTACTACCATCGAGATACCTCTGCCTCATTTCTAACATTATAACACTGACAACCTTGCTTATATATTGACAATTTTGATGAATTGGAATACCATGCTGTTACAAATCGCCGCGGGGGGAGAGAGAGATAGAGAGTGAACCATAGAGCGAGAGAGCGCCGGAGAAGGAGAGAGAGAGCGGAAGCGCTAGAGAGTGAGAGAGAGCGAGAGAGTGAGAGAGAGAGACAACACCGGAGAGAAAGATATGACGTCAACATATGTGCCAACAGTACGCAAAGGGTGTCACTAAATGCCGGATTAATAACGAATAGTGAATTGCTGACATCTCAGTAAAAAATGTTTTTTCAACTCAAATGCACTCAAGTAAAAGTAAATGTAAAATGTACTCCAAAACACAGTAAATGTTATGCGTTACTGCCCATCGTTGCGTTTCGGGAATATCCCTCAAGCAATGATTGCATACTTCTAGTTCAAAATAAAAACATCTGTCTCCATTGCCATTTTGGCCAGCGGGACCAGTCTGTTTACCTGCTCACAAAGAGGTTCATAATAAATAAATGAGAGCGTGGAGATGTCAAATTGAAGTTGTGTGTTAATGGAAATGCACTGGAACATGAGTGGCCAGTGGTCTGCCTGCTTGGTTGCTTCCATTACAACCTGCTGACATTAGCAAGTTGTAATGAAATTTAGTGAAGTGAACTATGGGCGAAGCTCTGCTGCTGCTGCTGCTGCTGTTGAGTCCCAGAGTGGAGCTGTGAAGGGCATGAAGATACTTTGCAATTCTGTAGGAGTCACAAGTGAATTGTGACTGCGATAAAGTTTTGACGTGGTTTAAAACCCAATAGGTCACCTATAATCACAGTTCCCAGTGGGGGAAATGATGTGTAGCCATGTCTCTCTCCCTCTTTCCCGTCCTGTGATTCTCTATCTCTCCTTCTTTGTGACCTGACATGGAGAGTTAAGCCTTTCCATGTATTAATTCTTTCAGCACCAACCGCCGCAGCTTGGTGGCGACAGACATTTTGGTGGTATCACGTACGGTGAACTATACCTATACGTACGTACGTACGTACGTACGTACGTACGTACGTACGTACGTACGTACGTATGTATAGAGAGTGTGAAACAAACCAGAGGTTGCTGCATTAGAATCAAACAATGCAATACAATTGGACAAGAAGCACATGACGTAGGTAGGTGGAGTTCCCAGCATGCAACTGGAGCAGCAGGAGCTGAGAACTGGAAAACACCATGACCTAAAGTCTGTGCGCTACGATGGTGTATATAAACAGTTGGGTGCCCTATGGTAATCAGCTGTACAGCCTATTAGCGTTGCCTTGTATACTCGATTACGTCCAATTTCGCCCTTGTTACATATGGTTAAGTGGTATACCTTACCATTTCACATCCATTGTATGGGGCAAATACAATGGACGTAGTTAGGCTGCCATCTGCTGCCGATTGATAGCATATTAGCATAGATCAATAATAGAAGACTTTTAAACAAACAATGTTATGTCGCTCTCTGCATGTTCGCCTGACCGTGCTCTACCACCAAAATGTCTGCTGCCCCCAAGCTGTGACGTCATCATGCAACAGCCCTATTATATCTGATCACAACAACAACGTACAACGTCAGGAAGAGGATCTCTACATTCCAGTTAAAATCATGATTCCTGTGTTGTAAAAATGTCTCTTGACGTCTTTAGCACTAAGTATCTACTTTCTGCAGGATGTCTGCGAAAGTCTGTGGCGCTGAAATAGTTAATTATATCCGCCAAAATGCGGAGAGACAGGGATATAATGGTTTAGCGTTGGCTGCCACTGGCTCGGGCTGCTCCGCGTCTGCAACAGATCCTTTATCGCCGTCACTACCACCGGTGCATGTAATATGACATCACAGCAAGCATGGCTCTACTATATAATTTACCGCACAGACAAACAACAGAAGAAGAAGAAGTGTCGATTGCTGTTAAACAAAAGAAGAAGAAGATGCTTCTATTGTGCTTCGTGGTGCCCCTTTAGCAGTCGGCGCTGACTGCATACCTCTAGTTTTAAAGTTTCAGTGTCTGCTTAGGTGTAGGGTAAGGAAACAGAAACAGGGCTTTGAACTGATATTTTTTTCCCAATTGGTTCGTTCCGAACAAAAATGGAATTATAGCTAAATATAATCCAGTGATGAGTACCACCAATAAATTGAGGTTCCCGAACCGGTTAGAACAAAAAAATATTGTTCCCGGAACGGTTAATTTTGTTCCTGTCTACTGTTTAATGCTATATAATATGTGTCGGGGTGAACCCACAACAACTCGCAATTCATACTTCACTGCTGCGTCATAGATTTTATAAATATTCTTGTTTTGTTTGTGAAGTTATCCCAAAGTGCACTTTGAGTAACAAAATAAAACTGGTATTAACCGGTTACCATAATTTTTAAATAAGTCTTCCTGTTCCAGAACATACAAAATAATAACGTTTCGGGTTTTGTCTCTGTTCCCTGGAAAATACAAAAAGTTCCTGGTTTTCGTTTTCGTTCCTTGAACCCTGGTTAGAAAAATACAACATCTAATTCATTGTCAACTCCTACTTTAAAAGCAAATAAATCAAATATTCTCAACATGCCATTGTGGTGCTCCTGTCACGTCTGACCCTTGTGTGATAGCAATGGAAGGTGCATTTTGCTGTGTTGGATGGAATGGGGCTAGCATTAAACCTCTACAGTGTTCTATTTTTAACTATGCTCACACAAGCTACATTCTCATATCCAAGAACTAGACACTCGGGGGATGGTTCCCTTGTGTCCCTTGCGTGACATCTGAGTCACAAATTACTACTGTGAGAGCAGGGATAGTGCTAAAACGTAGCATCTAATTTGGCTCTGAATCAACAACATTTTTAGCCATGTTATTTTGTCACCTTAAATACAGGCTCTTAACCTTTTTAGTTTGCCGTGGCGCCATTTTTACTGTCTGGCTGGCAATATTGTATAGTCGCGCATAGTGCCAATTTAAAACTGAAGGCATAAAACATCATAGTCTGTGACGACTAGGCTGGCGAGCCAGAACCAATGCATCATCCATGCATCGCACATCGCTAGACGCTTGCTTTGGGTCTGGTAAAACCAGGGTCGGAAAACGTTTTAAAAAAATGTGTCAATCAAATCATGTTATGCAGTCACAGCGCAGTAGTTGAGACGAGCAGTGTGAAGAAACTCCGCCCACGTCTTGCGTAGCCCATACAAACTCTGCCCATGTCTTGCATAGCCCCCCCCCCCTCCTAAAGTCTGCGCTGATTGGTTGATTTAATCTGTACCGACGGCACGCCTGATTTCATCCTGATTTTAGTCAGACCCAATACAAGCGTCTAGCGATGTGTGATGCGTGAATGATGTGTTGGTTCTGGCTATGTGATTACACTGATGAGATAATCTGTCAGTTTTAGTGACGAATGAATGACACATTTGACAATGCTTGCCTGGGCAATGTGTATTTGAGATTCCTTGAAATTGCATATATGGTTAACCCTTTCCGTGTGAACCGTTATTAAGATGTGCACTAATGTTGGTAATTCCACCATATACACAAATGGTGTCTATACTGAAGACAACACCTTGACATAAAGACGGAGACTCTACTTTATTTTCATAATTATATCCATGTGTCGAAGATCTAATGGTTAGATCAGGCATCTTTAGCCTGGCGAGCCAGAACCAACACATCGTCCACGCATCACACATCACTAGACGTTTGCATTGGGTCTGGGAAAATCAGGCAAGCCGCCGGTATGGATTCAATCGGCCAATCAGCGTGGACTTGCATTTACCAGACCCAATGCATACGTCTAGCGATGTGCGATGCATGGACGATGCGCTGGTTCTGGCTCGCCAGGCTACATACCTCTAGTTAAGCATGTCTTTTGATGAAACATGTCTTTGATAAAAAATAAGCATATGTTTTATTCTGTAATCTGTAGAAATCACAATCATGAACCCAATATGGGGCTCTCATGGAGAGCGTAGAAAAATCGCAGAAAAATCTGCAAAAAATATGCGTGCAATACATTTACATGCAATAGAGGCTAATGGGACTGCAAGGATGAAGGATTACTCCCGTCAATGACTTATTGGGTCATGGGCATTGATCCATGAAGGACAGCTTTTAATTAGACATCAGGAGGGAACCTCGTAGGGGTATACATTTGGATCTGTATTGAATATTTTTTCTCTCTTGCTCCCTCTCTCCATCTAAATATATACACATCCATACATTCAAAATGCAGTTCAAAGGTATCCATGGCAGAAAAATAGAACACCCCCCACCCCCATTCAATGATAACCTACCATGCCTCTTAGATTCTCCATACTACCACTGCAGGTAGCTTGAACTACTGTAAAATCAGGACTTAACAGTGATTTATTGTCGCAGTAGGATTGGTAGAAGGTTTTTATATTTTCGTTGAAATGTTCATCTAATAACATCCTTTGTTAATCACATAGGCTGGATTGCCCTATTGTGGGCTATTTTTTGCAGCTTCCTATTGTGGGACAGTCAGTTGTCTAAGGTGGAACAGTGAAATGTAGTGTTGAACGGTTGAACGTAATGTTAGACACATGACCATAGTTTGCTTTTACCATAATTTCACTGACATTCAGTATTGGGAGCACACACCGACCGCGTAATTTTAAAATGATGGTGGCAACTTCATTTTCCACACCCAAATGCTCTCATGCGGATCTATGCCCCACAAACGCATGATTCAATAATCTGTGCAAACCGTTCAATTTACTCATTCATGTTGGATTTAACAGTGGAAGCAGCCATCCCATTAGTCCAGAAGATTATGTGACCCCATCTGTGAGTGACTTCAAGTCGGATTTTGACTGTATTTTATCAATATTTATGCCAAACGGTGAGTGAAGCGGGGTGGATGATGTGTAATTTGTGACAGAGCGAGCTATAGTAAGCGGATTTTGAAATGTGCGTTTTCTGTGACAAATTCAGCCACTTCCCTCCACAACAATGACTTTCCACATGCAACTATATACACAGTAAATTTCACAGTGTTAAATCAACACTTAAAGAGTTAAAATTGACACAGCGCCTTGTAACTCTACAAATTAACACCAACACTAGTAAATGTTCAACTCTCTCTGTTGTTGTAATAACTCTGAAAGAGTCAATGAACTTTGGCACTGCATATTTAACACTGCAAAATGTACTGTGTACAGACACAGAAAGTGTGTTTCAGCCGGCGGCACAAAATGCCAGCCCCCTGTATTTCGCTCGTAAACTCGTCTATAGCGTGGACAGGCCACATCTTGTCAGCTGAGATAAGAGGTAGATCCAATACAGTCAATGTCAACAAGAGGAGAGTACAGCTGATGGGAGTCAGGCCGCACTGACTTGGATAACAGGGGGCTCTCTGTGATTAGATGAATGAAAGATCTGATGATCTTTCCTTGGTGTTTCTGAAGTAGGGTGGATTGCCCTAATGTGGGCCATTGCCCACCACCGCGGCTCCTCTGCTCCAGTATTTCTGGCTCCTCCCTAGCCTGGCGAGCCAGAACCAATGCATCGCCCACGCATCGTTCATCGCTAGATTGGGTCTGGTAAAACCAGGGTTGGAAAATGTTTTAAAAAAGCGTGTCAATAAAATCGTATCCAGTCACAGCGGAGTAGGTGGGACAAGCGGCATAGAGGCGTGACAACCAAAACTCCGCCCCCTCTGGCGTAGCCCGTACCCAATGCAAGCGTCTACCGATGTGGGATGCGTGGACGATGCGTGGGTTCTGGCTCACCAGGCTAGCATACAGGTTAATTCACATCAATAACACATTGCGGCCAAATGGCTTGCACACAGTGTGGGGTCTGTAACTTCAGGCTAGGAAGCCCTGTCAAGCACCAAGTGAAGTGCTCTTCTTAATATCTTAGAGGCTTGAAGATATCTTCCTCGCATCAACTATTGTGACTGTCTCTGTATATATGCATAGTGAATCCTCATCAACTCCAATAGTCTTCTAGACTCCACAGGTGAACATGGTTTACATTATAGGTGGCACAGTGGCGCAGTGGTTAGCATTGCTGCCTCACAGCTAGAAGGTCCTGGGTTCGAATCCCAACTCGGACGAGGTGGAGGTGGAGTTTACATGTTCTCCCGGTGTCTGCGTGGGTTTCCTCCGGGCACTCCAGTTTCCGCTATCACCAGAAACATGTTCTAGATAACCTGCTCCAGTCAGTGGCCCTGGCCAAGGTACTGGTTAAGAACTGGAGTTGGCCCCCGGGCGCCCCACCACCGTGGCTGCACACCATGAGTTATATGCGGAGGAAGAATTTCACTGTACATGTATGTATGTGTGACGAAATAAAGTGTCTTATCTTATCTATAGGGTGAATTGTTCTAATGTAGGCCATTTTTTGCAGCTTTCTAATGTGGGACAATCAGTTGCCTAATGTTGGACCGTGAAATGTAGTGTTGAACAGTTGAACTTGATGAGACACATTACCATTGTTTGCTTTTGCCTTACTTTCACTGACATTCATTAGTTTAGGGAGGAGCCAGAGCCACTGGAGCTAAATTGTCCCAGATTAGGCAATGGCCCACATCACCCTATGTACCAGAACATGGTGAGTATCTGTGGACTTGGGTTTACAGTTGAGTATTGTCGTCACACAGTGTACCTACTGACACAATGACATAACATTCTGAGTTTCTGGTGCATGTTGGACCTAATCTATGGTTATTGCCCATACCCCTCATTATTTATGCAACAACCATCCCTTGCCACCGTGCCATATACAGTGTGCGTGCACACGCGTTTTTGTGCGGAGGATATGTGTACAGCTGTTATAATTAGTATTGACGGTGTGTGTGTGTGTGTGTGTGTGTGTGTGTGTG
>OMKY01052481.1:0-19776 GCA_900302395.1 Bregmaceros cantori | reverse complement strand
GCGGTTCAAAATTTAAGGTTTCAGATTTGAAATTACCACGGGTTAGCGGGCGGCAGAGATGGGCTGAGTAGCCATAAAAATGACTTAAGTAAAAGTATTGTTACCTCAGCAAAATATTACTCAAGGAGTAAAAAGTAGTCATCCAAATAGTTACTCAAGTAAAAGTAAAAAAAAAGTATTCCACAAAAAGTTACTTAAGTAGCGAAAGTACTGAGTAACTTTCAGTTTAAAAAATGAATTTAAAAAATGAATAAAAAAAGAATGATCGCCAGAGAGAGAGACGGAGACCGAGTGGGAGAGAGAGCGAGAGACACCAAGAGAGAGAGAGCGAGCGAGAGAGAAAGCGCCCGAGAGAGAGATATGACATCAACATATGGGCCAACAGTTCCCAACGGGTGTCGCTAAAGGCAGAGTTAATGTACTGAGTACTTTTTAGTGACATCTCAGTAAAAAGTAGTTTTTTTCACCTCAAATTTACTTGAGTAAAAGTAGAAAGTAACTCATGAAAAATGTACTCCAAAAGTAAAAAAGTACACAAAAAAATTGTAGCAGAGTAAATGTAATGCGTTACTGCCCATCTCTGCTTATACTTCAACGTATGTGATTCCACCAAAATCTCTGGCACAGCCAAGCCGTGCTGTGCAGAGATGGCAGAAGTAGATTTCTTTTTTTTTTAAGTTATTTTTTCCGGCGTCAGCACCGTTTTTCCATCTTTATTGGATAGGATTAGTCGGAAACTGGGTTGAAGAGATCGGGGGTAGACATTCCAGACAAGTCGACGAACGTAGTCAAATTCGCGACACTGCGGACGCTGCGGTAGACGCAGCGCCACTAACATGAATGGGAACGCGTTATGTGCGGTGTCCATAACCACTCGGCCAACGCGGACCCCAGTACCCAGATTTCTTACTTGAGTAAGAGTAAAATACATTTGTAAAAAAAAAAAAAAACTCGAGTAAGACTACAAAGTACTGATCCAAATATCTACTCAAGTAAAGTAAAAAGTACAGGCTGAGAAATATACTCAAAAAATATTTTTGAATATATTTCTCAGCCTGAACGTTTTGAGTATATTTAAGTAAAAAGTACATGCTCTAAAATGTACTCAAAAGTATTTCTGAAAGTATAAAGTACAAAATATAAAGCCTTATTTGCCTTAAAACTATACAGGCGATATTTTTTGTGAGGGGCACACCCAGAGACTCGGTAGCCCCCTACTGACTCATGCTCTACATGTAGTCCTACCTTATCATTGTAAAAAAAAAAAATAATAATACATAAAATAAAAAAAGGTAACAACCCTGTTTTGGGAAAAGTAGGGAGTATGAGTACTATTTTTGTAAAAAATCTACTGGGTAGAAATAAAAAGTACTCTCAGAAAAAAGTACTTCTAAAAGTACAGATAGTTGAAAATACTACATAAGTACAGTACTCATACAGTAAGTATTTGTACTTCGTTACTTGCCATCTCTGCTCACGCGCAATAGTGCTTTTTTTTTCACCATGGCCGTCACGCCCTCTGACGTATATATAACAACATGTGTACTATGATCGATAGGAACATTATGTCAACAAATGACAGACGGCGTATTACTCTGCATTGGTTACGTCCTGTACACGGTACAATAACAATGAACAGTACGACTTGTGAGTTGCACAGAATGTCACCACACAGGTCTACATCCAAATTCATCTAACTATAGCAGGGAGTTGGAGTTGGCACACACACACACACACACACACACATCCAAACTACCCTGGCAACATTCCTGGCTCTTAGAACGGAATCTGATTTGAGCAGCTCAGCAATCATACTCTATAATCTGACCAAGTTAATGAATTGCTTCCCTCTGGCAGACGATACAAAACATAGCACTGCAAGAGTAATAGACTAAAACCTTAGACTGTATATAAAGTAGATGCAGCGTGCATGACATCATCCATAGACTGTATATAAAGTAGGCACAGCGTGCATGACGTCATCCCATTGCTGTGAACAAACTTGGGTTGTGCCGCCATTGTTGAAAGTACCCGTATATCCGGGACAAGGAGAGAGAGAGCTATATAGAGAGAGACTCTGTCTTTGGCGCTAGGGGCGGCAAAGACAGAGTCAGAATGAATGGGATCCTATGGGAGCTGAAATAAAAAAATATGAACGCCAAATCTGACGCGTTTGTGAAATTATGAACCCCCCTCACACAATTAACCGATAATTATCCCAGCAATATGCATTAAAAAATCTAATAGGAAAGATCTTTAAATAGGTTAAAACAGGCTGCTAAGATTGGAATATTTGTATTGGAATTCCCATGGGGCTCGGTTTTCTAGGACTAGGCTCCGCCAGCCTGAGGCCCATACCAACCCGGAAGTAGGCATGGACATCAAAACGAATGCTTTTCTACAGAATTTCTGAACAAATGCACATAACTGAAGACCCAGAATCCAAGAAGTTCAAAACCGCTTTTCGTGTCTTACTTCAGCTCTGCGGCCAATATCTTCATTATGTTTTTATACTCTTATAAATTCGTATAAACAAGAAAAAAAATGACATTCAGCTTCTATGGCCCTCGACAGTGGCGTAGTCTACCCAAGGCCCTCAGGGACGTGGAGACTGTTGATATTTTTTAAAAAGACACATCTCTTTGACCTGGCTTATAACTAGGATGTTACCATCAGTGTCTACTCAGCATAATGTATGTGTGTCTGTGGGTAAGTATATGCCTGTTTGCTTATATTATGAGGCTGTTGGTAATGTTGTACTGTTCAGTGCGCTGTTTCTGTAAAGTACGTTTAACTCAATACTTTTGAGTCCCCTCACGTTGCTTAGGTAAAAATGTACTTGAGTAAAAGTAAAAATTCCACATTTCAAAAACTACTTACAGTAAGGTGAGTAAATGTAATCTGTTACTTTCCACCACTGCACATAGACTACAGCTAATATTTTTTTGGTAATTACAGGAATCCGTTACTACACAACCTCGTAGATACGTCATGCACACAAGTGGTATTCGCCTCACGTGGATGCAATAAGAGCAAAAAATAATTTGTTGTTAAAAAATACAAACCTCTGTGTCTCCAGATCCATTGTAGGGACCTTCCTGTGTGGCCCAGCGGTGCTGGCCAAAGTGCTGGAGAAGAAATGTGCCAAATACTCGGACGTGGACCCCCGGAAAACCCGCTTCTACTTCAACAAGGAGAACTTCTAAAGAACAGGAAACACTACCCAGCAATATCAAAGAGACCATTTCACTGTTTGTCAACAGAATTGGCTGTGCGCGCATCCTTGACGAGAAAGACCACGACAGCGCCGTCAGTTTTGTGTGGGTCATACCAGAGATGCAGACTCGCACATACTTGACTCGCGAGTCACTCGAGTCACCAAAAACGGGACTCGAGACTCAACTCTGAGTCGACTCGGAAATCCAAGTCAATTACTCTCAACAAGTATTTGACAAGTCTTTCCCTCTTTTTCGGTTATAAAAGAATCCATTCTTTTCCGCTTCCTTTCCATCCACGTGCGTAAAGGCATGCTCAGACAGTCTGTAAAAATGACTCGAGACTCGACTCAGACCCTAGAGACTCGGACGCGACTCGTAAGTTCGGGACTCGTGTACATCTCTGTCAGACAGCTGACCATGACGGCGCCACTGAAGACTTCTCAACCAGCTCTGTCATCGGCCACTCGCATGGCGTCACTCCGTTGTCACGCCTGCCAACTTGCCCACTCTTGGATGTCATCTTCCCATCGCTTTCTCTGTCTTCCTCTCCTCCTTCCACCTGGCACTGTGCCTCGAAGGATTGTTTTTGAGAGTCCTTGGAATCTCGTGACACGTCTGTACTGCTGGGATTGCCTTTCTCTCGACGAGCACAACGTTGGTCGTCTGCTGGAAAACTAACAGCTGTGACCAGTGCAGCGTCTGTGTTATGGATGGTTTGCTGATGTATTGAACTGTCAGGAAAACCCTCTGCGTCATGTTTGGGATAGAGTTCAACTGGACAGTTCAGTTTGTAGCGGGTTTCGTGCCAGTCTGTTCTTTGCTAAACTGCGGCAAATTGGAATAATGTCAAACCAAACACACACACAGAGGAATGCTGTAATGTTCAGCAACTAACGATTGATTTAATCGCCGATTAATCGTTTCTATGATTGGCAAATAGTCGACTAAACTGTTGGATATTTTTACTTAAAAAAAAAAAAAATTCCCAAAATATTCCCAGTGACAGAAATGAATCGTTAACTTTAAATGTAGTCAATTTTGGTTCACATTAGCTAAGTAATGTAATAGAACTAAGTTACCCTAATATAACCACCTTACAATTAATTCATATGCTAATATTTTAATGGTTTTCTTCATTTTTTTGTATCAATAATGTTGAATAATATTAATCAAATTTGTGTAGACCAATAGGTGGTGGTGTCAGCAAAAAACTGCCGACATTTTCACGTGCATCATGTATTCAGACTAGAATCTAAAACTTGAATTAACATGGGCTGTAAATAGTGTATATAAGTCTTTTGTTCATAATTACCATTGCAGCATTTATCAGTTACTGTTCAGTGCCGACTATTGTCAAAACAAATTGCACCTACTCAGTGGGAGCACAAACAGTTACTGTGTTATTAAAGGATGGTGGTAACTTGCGCTGTGCTATGCGTTTACTATTTTTGTTGGATGTATGGGTGATTGCAGCCATCCTATTGGTCCAGAAGAACATGTGACCACACCGGTGAGCAACTTGAAGTTGTAGTTTGTCTGTATTATTTCATCAATATTTATGTGAAGAGGGGTGGACGATGGTTAATTGGTCACAGTAAGCAAGCTGCAGTAAGTGGATTTTGAAATGGTGTACATTTTGTATCAAATTCAGCCACTTTGGTCCTCTACGATGGATTTGCACAGGCAGCTATACAGACACTGGAAGTGCCTTTACAAATAGCGGGACAAAATGTCAGCCGTTTTTAATCACATAAAATCATGTATAGGTCTGTCAGCTGGTGTTCTATACATGCAGCATGAGTCAGACATGCCGGTAATATGATTGGCCAACATAAAAAAAAACCGCCAAATCTGACCTAAAGACATCAGCGTAGCATGAACCCAGAAAGTGAGTTAGTCTGTGCTGGAATCTTGGAGAGAGAGGATGAATGTCCAAATCTGTAACTGTCTGTGAGAATTGCTGCGCTGACCTGAGAACCTGAATAAACGATGATGTATACATCCTGGTATGATGATTGGGGAACTGGTAAGGTGATCTCTGATGTTTGGAAAATTATCCAATATTTTCCCGGCAAACCGTGACAGATAGGTGCAATACATAAGGCCAATACCTGATGTTAGCAGCATTAAAACCCTTTGTAGCCATCTAACAACTAGAACAGGAGAAATCAGTGTGATCAAGCAGTGATGGGTCACTTTTTTTTATTAAAAGGACAATTTTCACAGGCACAAAAAGGGAAAAACAATGTCAACACTGCCTTGTTCTTTCCAGGTGAACAAAGCTCTTCACTATCCAACATACAAAAAAAGTCTTCAGCAGCCTTCGACCAGAGAGCCTGAAAAACAGCAACAATTGGCACTTAATGAGGCTTTTACTAAAGCCATTTTCCATGACTGTCGCATACATTTCAAAATTTACAAAGACGTGTTTTTTTCTGAAAATAAAATCAAATATCAAAAGGATTTAAACAACATTCGATACAAACCACTGACGTTGTCCGCTACAGAAAACAACCAAATTTAAATGTTCCCGCAATCCTGCGTTTTAACTTTAGAGACAGGTCCCACCTCAATGCTCCTTACCCCCAGACCAAAATACAGTGTGAAGTAATAATAAATTTTATTTGTTAGCGCCTTTCAGGTCACTCAAGGACACTTTACAAAGAGCAAGAAACAGAAAAATAACAATCAAAATATAATAAAAACAACAACAAAAAAAAAGACAAGTAACTAAAGAAACTATAATGAATAAGCGGTCCTGAAAAGGTGAGTTTTGAGGAAGGATTTAAACTGAGGGAGGGAGTCAATGCTGTGTAGTTCAGTTGAATGTTCTTTTAAAATGTGAAGTTAGTCATGAAAATTGTAATCAGTAACAGGAGAGTGAGAGCGGGGGCTAGCGGACCTACAGTATACAACTGCGTGGGGCTGGATGCGTGCAGGGTTCTAACCCACAGCGCCACAGAGCCCAGCCCCCACTACCCCATTTTAAAAGTGATGAGGGGATTACATTATTACTTTTAGATGCAACCGCAATGCATCAAGCCAACAATTGTAGTAAGTATATGAGAGAGAGACACCCCACTTCTTCCAGTGGTACTGCCCGCTAGGGGCGCCAACGACAGAGTCAGAATGAATGGGATCCTATGAGAGCTAAAATAAAAAATATTAAGGCCAAATCTGATGCGTTTGTGAAATGATGACCCCCCTCACACAATTAACAGATAATTATCCCGGCAATATACATTTAAAAAAAAAATCAATGAAGATAAGATACTTCATTTAGTCACACATACATGTACAGTGAAATTCTTCCTCCGCATTTAACCCATCCCTGAGGAGCGGTGAGCAGCCACGGGGCAGCGCCCAGGGGCCCAACTCAAGATTCGGAGCCAGTACCTTGGCCAGGGGCACTGAATGGAGTCGGTTAACTAGAACATGTTTTTGGTGGTGGGGCAAACCGGAGTGACCGGAGGAAACCCACGCAGACACGGGAGAACATGTAAACTCCAAACAGAAAGGACCTGTCCGGGTTGGGATTCGAACCCAGGACCTTCTAGCTGTGAGGCAGCAATGCTAACCTCTGTTAATTAGGAAAGATCTTTAAATAGGTTAAAACAGGCTCCCAAGATTGGAATATTTGTATTGGAATTCCCATAGGGCTCGGTTTTCTAGGACTATGCTCCACGAGGCCCATACCAACCTGGAAGTAGGCACGGACATCAAAACGAACGCCGTGTCCATTTTTATATACAGTCTATGGTCGAGAAGCACAACGGACGTACCTTGCCGGCCCGTCAGGGTGCCGCTGCCGTCTTCTGGATCTGCTCCTTAAGGATGAGAATGCTCTGCCTCTGCTCTGGGGGCAGCATGGCGATCTGTTCAGGAGTCAGCTGTAGCACCTGCATGATGAGCGCCGCCTAGTGGACAGGGGTGGCATACATCAAGAGGCTGTTAGACACATTTCCGCAACAGTACCAGAGCAGGACCATGGCTGTGTCACTCCCTATTCCCTATATAGTGCACTATATGGGGTGTACGCCATTTTGTAAGGGTGTTCCAATACACCATGTACTGTATATGGTGCACTCAAAGTATACCACAATTCATTAGGAAGAAAAGTAGTTACAATCAATGTACCCTAAACCAAGCAATATAACCATCATTTTAAAAAACAACGTCAGATTTGCCGTTAATATTTTTTATTTCAGCTCCCATAGGATCCCATTCATTCTGACTCTGTCTTTGCCGCCCTTAGCGGACAGTACCACCTGAAGAAGTAGTCTGTGGGGTGTCTCTCATATACTGTATAGCTCTCTCTATCTCTCCTTATCCCGGATATACCAATTATCAATGCAAGTGCCCGTAGAGTAGTAGCCTGGCGAGCCAGAACCAACCAGGTGTCTTAAATAGTCTTTCAGTGCAGGTGGGGCTGAGCGTCTAATTTATTTGTTCTTCTTTCATACTATTTGCTGTTTATAATAGTAATCTCTTTTTACATAATATCCGGCTTTGTTTCTTTGAAATCTCGATTTTCGAATTGTTTCCGATTTCTTGAAGAAAAAGGTAAAAATACATCAAAACTAGAAGTTTCATATTTCAAACTTTGCAAATGGTGTACATTTTTGAAATTAAGTAGAGACACCTCACCCTTTGGCTTAGAATTAATACAATTATCAATTCATATGCATTTTATTTACCAATATAACTTGAAGGCAGACCAGTAAAATCCGATTTGACTTCCGATCCGATTTGATTTCACTTTTTCAAAAATCATCTGAACAAAATAATCCGATTTCGAACCGTTTTTTTTGCACAGCCCTAGGCCTGACGTCAGTTATCCAGGGGACAAACCAACGCAGGTAATGCTCGCTCTTGTCGCGTGCGATGTGTGGACGATTCATGTGTTCTGGCGTGCAAGGCTAAGATACACATGCAGCCAGTCTGTATGCTGCGGCTCACCTTCTCCTGGTCTTGTGACGACACCTGACCCTGTCCTGGGCTGAAGCCACCGCCAGCCTGAGGGATGCCAGGACCCTGGAGAGTAGAGGAGAACGTTTTAAAATGTGGCTCCACACACACGGTTAAGGATGGGGTAACGCATTACATTTACTCAGTTACACATTTTTTGTATACTTTTTTTTAATTTGAGTGCATTTTTCATAAGTTACTTTCTACTTTTACTCAAGTATTTTGGATGACTTACTTTTTACTTTTACTTGAATAATATTTTGCTGAGCTAACAATACTTTTACTTAAATGATTTTCATGGCTACTCGGCCCATATCTGGTCATATGCAAGTAATGCAACTAAAAGCAGTGGTGTTGACTTGAATTTCTGATTCTTTATTTTTTTTTTTATATACATTTTTTATATATATTTCTTGGCTCTTCTCTCTGTGTGGCACTCTTACACATACAGATACAATTACAAATGGGGATGTTCTGTCTATGAGACATAGGGATAGTTTATTTTAACGTGACAATCCAACAATATGCTGGAAAAGAAATGCAATCAAACCGTAAATCAAATCGTGACCTTATGAACCTAATTTGAATCCATCCCCTGCCGACACAAGACAAGCCAGTTGTAGAGCCACCCAGGAGGCCACGTTAAGTGGATCATTAACTATTTAGCTGCCAAAGGTGGCGGGTAAAGTCTCAGATTTACCAAATAGGGGAATTTTAACATTGCTGGGCTGAAGGTAAAGTATAATCGCTGAGGCAACTTCAGATGACATTTCCTTTCTCCTCACATATTATATACTTGTGCATTAGCAACGCCTTATTTATTTATACATTTTGGTACCACATAAAAAATGTTTGTAAATGTTTAAAACTTACCGTTTTGTTCATAATTAGTTCAATATACTTCAATTGTGTTATAAATGATTTGTAACGATATTTTCGCAATATACGTTAAAGATATATTGTGCAAATAGTTTGTAAATGTTTAATATTTACAAACTATTTGCACAATATATGTCAAACATTTAGTGGAATATACAAGGAAGTACCGGTCTGGGAGGGGGAACCGCCATGTTAGGCGCCATGTTGTGGGGGGCGGGCCCCGGCATCACACCGCCAGCCATGGGCCCTCTCTGACCAACCACTGGGGGGCCGCGTGCGTCCATGGCTCTTGGGTCCCGACCTGGAACACAAGGAGAATGTTAACAGTTCACGCTTCAAGTACCTCAAGGGTCACAACCTTAAATCAGCAGGATTGCACAAACATCAGCGGTAGGAATGCACCGGTACCATTTTTTGGAAAACCGATACGAGTGCGAGAATCATCATTACAGTACTCGCCGATACCGAGTACTACCGAGTACCGATGCCCAATTAAAAAATGTTTAAAAATCTTTTCAGAAATTGCCCAAAAAACACTGAAGCCTCTCGACGCCGTTCGGGGTGACGCGATGCGAATACCACTTTTTACAGAGCCGGGAGACGAGGCTCCGCTCGGGGTAACAGCGCGGCACGAGTGCCGGCTTTTCCCTGGAGCTGGTATCAGTTCACGGTATCGGCAACTGTTTGGCGAGTACGAGTACATAAGCGAGTAACGGGGCCGTTACTCAAATTGATTGTGAATCAATTTTTTGAACCCAGCTGTAGCCCGCATTAGAGATAATTTTAAAATGATCTCTAACGCGGGTCAAACTGACGTTCAACCACGGAAACCCCCAATATTGCGCTCAGTAGAGCTGCAACTGATTAATGGATGATAATCGATTATTGAATTAACGGCAACTAATTTGATAATCGATTAATCGACAGTGATTAATCGATTCCTTGTTTGGTCACTCCTCTGGTTAAATGTGTTGAATATGTTGTTCAACGTTTGCAATATCAACAATGTTTCAGGTTAATAATCACTACAATTTTGTGCGCCGCAGTAGCCCAGTCTGTTAAGAGTGACTACACTGCGAAGCACACAAATGCCATGTGTGTGGCACGAGTTGTGGGTTCCCCTCCACGACATTTTTGCCGCATGTCTCCTCCACTTTCTTCACCTTTTGTTCCGAAAATACAAATTAAATTTCAACAACAATTTTCCAAGAAAAAAGAAATGAACAGATTAATCGATTAATCGTCAGAAAAGATTGCCTATTAATCGATTATCAAAATAATCTGCAACTCAACAAAGAAATTACAATTAGAAAATAAAATAACTTCCAATATGGACAAACAATGCTGCAGACTGAAGCTCCGTGCATGAATGACTCAATATTTCCACTTTCTGGACCGGACCAGCACCTGACGCAACACGGACGGATGTGTGACGTGTTCCTGGAAAGCACTACTTTGTTGTTGCACCAGCTGCCCTTGGGCAATCTGGGGCGTCTACAAGACGATTGCAAGGCGAAACCGAGACTGCAGCGGGAAAAACCAGGCACACCAATCAGAGAGGGTGTGGTCATATAGCAGCACCCAAAAGGCCATTTCAGCAGACTGCTAGGAAAGATACCTTTCCAAACAACGCGCTTTTTAAAAAAGAAGGTATTTCTAGGGGGTCGTCGATGGCGAAGCGGTTAAAGACGCTGACCCTAAAGATGGCCCCCCATTCATAGTAATGAATGAATTACATTTTCTTTTGGACAGACGGTACAGAGCCATTAAACATTGCAACATGAGTGCGAAGAAGATTATCTGTAGTAATTTGAAGTACCGGGATTTCTTACTTGAGTAAGAGTAAAATACATTAGTAAAAAAAAACGACTTGAGTAAGACTACAAAGTACTGATCGAAGTATCTACTTGAGTAAAGTTAAAAGTGCAGGCTGAGAAATGTACTCATAAAGTATTTTTGAAAGTAAAAAGTACTGGCTCTAAAATGTACTCATAGGTATTTTTGAAAGAATAAAGTGCAAAGTACTAAAAATAAAATTGTATGTAAAATGCATTTTTTTCCAATGTTAGTTTGGCAATGTTATTGTTTGAATACATCACTAACAACCTAGCCTAATTTAGCTTATATCTAAATGAAAACCACTTATTAACTTAATAACTGGGACTGTACTCGGTACATCAGCGCCCCCCTACTGACGCATATTATACATGTTATCCTACCCTGTCAATGTGCAAAATAAAGAAGAAAAAAAAAGTAACAAGCTTGTTTTGGTAAAAGTAAGTAGATGTTTTTGTTAAAAATGTACACAGTACAAGTAAAAAGTAAATCACAGAAAAGTACTTCTAAACGTACAGATAGTTGAAAATTTGACTTAAGTACAGTACTTAAGTCACAGTTAACATCTCTGCTTAAAAGGCAGTTCTGTTGAAACGGTGTTGATGAATTAACTCGGCATTCCAGCGTCACAGCGTTGTTGCCAATCCGGTAGGAAGTCTTAGAAAGAGCTGATGACTCAGGCTATGATTACCTGCCTCACACTATTTTAAGAAAGTAGCAGCGTTTGTGTCGTCCAAAAATAGCACATGAGCAACACCTTGTGAAAAGGCTCACGGCACTTAACTACTTGTTTCAACTCTCGTTGGCCTGTGTGTGCATTTCGGAAAGTGGCAATTATCTCCCAGCTGGTGGGTGTGGGGGTGGAATCAGGATCTCTTAAGAAAAGAAAAACGGCACATGTGGCCAAAAAAAAAAAAAGTAAAAAATATCACACAATTAAAGAATGTAAGGAATAAACAAAAAAATGAAATGCAATAGCCTGCCGGAGGGCCTCAGTTCCGGTTGATATTTTTAAGAGGAAACTTAAGACACATTTATTTAACCTAGCGTTTAACTGAGTACACTGGCACTTGGTCGCCACATATCTGTTTATTATGTTAACCATTTATTTATTTACTAGTCTTTGCTTTCATCTTAACAGCGTGTTAGTTCGTTTTTATTTATTTATTATTACCACTACTATCATTTTATTACTATACCGGTAAATATTTATATGTATATCCTCGGTGCCAAGACATGTCTATCATTTTAATGACACATCCATTGCCTGTGTGTGCGTGTGTGTTCTTGTATTTGTATGTGGGTATGGTTGTTTTAATGGGTTGGGAAGGTTGGGGGTCAAGTGTTCCTTTCCTCGTTGGTTTGCTTTGTTATGTTGCTGTAAAGCACTTTGAATTGCTCTGCATGAAAAGTGCTATATAAATAAAGATTGATTTGATTCATAATAGCATAAATGCTAAGCCGGGCCTACAAATGTAAGGTAAAAACGAAATAAAACTGAAATCCGAAAGGTTGCGTACCTCTGGCCTCCATGGGAGGTCCGCGGGCTTCCATCATAGGGGGTCCCCGGGGGTCCCCCATCATGCGCTGTGGATCCATGGGGGGACCTCTCATGTCGTGGGGGGGCGGGCCCCTCATATCCTGCATGGGCGGAACGCCCGGCATCTGCCCCATGTGCATGGGCGGAGCCTGGTGGGGCGGAGGTGGACCCATGTAGGGACTGCAGGGTGGAGTAAAAAGATCGACTTTGACGAAGACGTTAAGATGGTCCGGCTTAACGCCGATTCATACCCTACGTGTTGTAGATTAGGCACGTAATCCGTACGTACGTTCCACGGGTTGCCACCTTCAGACCTCTGCACACGTTTTTATGTTAAACTGTACAATACTATCCTCTAGGAGGCGGTCGTTACATTAACTTGGCCTTTAGTGACACCCGTTGGGAACTGTTGGCACGCGCACCTCTCACACACACTCGGTGGGGGGGGGGGGGGTGCAGGACTTACGCAGGTTCCATGACCTCTCCGCCGACTGAAACCAAGGATCCTCCACGAGGGTCGTTGGGCCCATCTCCCAGCAGTCCTCTGGGGGGAACTCCTCCTGGTCCTGATGGTGGAGAGGCACAAGTCAGGCCTGGCCAAAAAAAACCACAACAACGAAGAACCTTTCCTCCTTTACTAGCACTACCACCACTAAAGCCGTGACTCCACAGACAACTCTAGTAAGCGCAAAATGTCACGTACAAGGGGACACAGCATAATGCCCGCGTCTCCACGGAAGGGTGCGGACCCCCAAAGCCTGTCTGCATGGGTGTAGCCAAACTCGTGGCACCAACTGGTATTTAAATGTACACGTCACCAGAGATGGGCAGTAACGCATAACATTTACTCAGTTACAATTTTTTTGTTTACTTTTTTACATTTGGAGTACATTTTTCACAAGTTACTTTCTACTTTTACTCAAGTAAATTTGAGATGAAAAAAACAACTTTTTACTGAGATGTCACTAAAAAGTACTCGGTACATTAACTTGGCCTTTAGCGACACCCGTTAAGAACTGTTGGCACATATGTTGATGTCATATCTCTCGCTCTCCCTCTCTCCCACTTGGTCCGTCTCCCTCTCGGGCTCTCTCTCTCGGGCGATCATTTTTTTGAATTCATTTTTTAAACTGAAAGTACTTTCGCTACTTAAGTAACTTTTTTGTGGAATACTTTTTTACTTTTACTTGAGTAACTATTTGGAGGACTACTTTTTACTCCTACTTGAGTAATATTTTGCTGAGGTAACAATACTTTTACTTGAATCATTTTTATGGCTACTCTGCCCCATATCTGCACGGCACTCGCGCGCGGTAGCGAGAAAGAGGAAAAAAGATGGACCACCAGCTGTTCTTGAGAGAAAAGGGGAGAGAGAGACACACAGACAAACGGCAAACATGTGAGGCTGCGCATTGTGCACACACAAAAGGAGAGAGATGTGTATCGCAAATGCATTTTGTAACAACGTGCATTTATAATGCCGACCGCACAAGTGATGTGCCCTGGAAATAGAAATAATAAACAGCTTGGAGGTATGGATTTTTAGCTTAACAAGAATACAATTTATTCCAATTAACCCTTAGGTGCCGGGGACTTATTGATTTTTGTTCCATGATAATTCAATGAGTCCTAGAAGTGTCTTAAAGGCTTTAATATATGTCTTACCATAAGGTGCATACACTTTTGCAAATATTGCGTTTGCAAAGAAGCACAAATTACACCACATTAGCCATCAACATCGGTATATCAGTTTATTGGGTATCTCTTAAAAAAAAAAATATTGTGCATATTGCAGGCACATATGAAAGTAATGAAAGTAAGGTAATTAGGCTACTTATCTCAGGACAAAGAGTGGGAGTAATAACTTTTAATTCTTTTCACTCCTTTTTGAACATACATTTCACCATAGGGCTGTGCGATTTTGCCAAAAAATGTACATCTTTGAGATCCCAATTTTCGATTTAATTTCCAGGAGATAAGACAAAAAACATCAAAACCAAGATTTTGTTGCCGTGTTCCCGTTTGGAATAAAGAAAAAGGACTTGGGATTAATACATTAATATTTTATACCAATGTTTTTCACCAATATAAACAAACCAAGTTATCCAAAGCACTGCTGTGATAAAATGTTTAATCAGCCAGCCCTTCAACAAAATGCTACAATCATTCAAGGGATGTTATTTTTAAAATCCTGCAGCTCTTTAAATATGGGAACTTGTGGCACCAAAAATGCTACAATCATTCAAGTTAAAACCGATTTGACGATTTCCTGGTTGTTCTAAACCCTCCGAGCAAAACAGATTTTAAAATCGATTTTTTTGCACAGCCCTATTTCATTACATATTAATTCTGAGGTCTGTATTATTGTGTTTCATTATTTACACTTATTTTCTTTGACTCCTTTTGAATTTGCGTGAGCGCACGAATATTCAAAATAAACCATCCACCCATTCACATAGAAGAAGCAACACAAATGACTTGTGTGGGGGACAGATTGCGTGTGTGTGCAGGGCAGTGGTGGAAAGTAACTAATTACATTTACTCACATTACTGTAATGAATTATTTTTTATGAGTAATTTGAAATGTATAATTTTTACTTTTACTCAAGTACATTTTTATCTTAGTAATTTTAACTCATTACATTTGAGTCCCCTCACATTACCGATTACAAAACATTCGTGGATGGTGAAAATGTTTAATTTGGGCGGAAAGTTAAGCTCCTGTGCAGCCAGGCGAGCCAAAACAAACACATCGTCCACGCATCACACACACACAAAGCTGTTATTTGAATGTTGATAAAAATATATATATTAAAAAAAAAAAAACTTGTGCAGATTTATGACTTGTGCTTTTTTGCATTAAATAATTGAAAGTAACTTTTGCTAATTTTACTCATTGCATTATAAATGAAGTAATTTTGTACTTTTACTCAAGTACATTTTGAGATGGGTAATTTTACTTTTAGTCCGAGTACAATTTAAGCAAAGTAAAGATACTTTTACTCAATTACAATTTTTCAGTACTCTTTCCACCTCTGGTGCAGGGACACAGAGACACTGTAGGAAGTCAAGTAGGAACCTCCACATCACAGCAGCAGCGCTGTACAATCTGGACAATAAAAGCGTTTACGCCACAATTCCCGTCAGCGTCCCGGGAGCTCAACTGTTCCAGTAAGTGTTGACACTTGACAGTAGATACCCCGGCCTGGTGCACACTGCGAGTGATGTCATTAAAACCAGATAATGTTGCTGGACACACCTCGGTGGTGGCCTAGTTAGCGGGACCGGTCGTTTGTGTGAAACTGTTGAGCAATCAAAGCTTTAGATCAGCGTCTTGCAAATTGGAGACTATTCAGTGCTCAGCTCGCACAGCAAGACACTTCTGAATAGGGATGGTGAGTGGCGACGTCACGCCTTAGCGGCAGCAGACAATATGGTGGTATCATTGCTGTCAGACGAACAGGCAGAGAGTGACATTTGCTTAACATTAGGGGTGGATCAAGAGACTCACGGTTCGGACCGATCCTCGGATCAGAGCTCACAGATCACAGATTTTTCGGATTATCGCAAAAAAAAGACAAAGTTTCTCTTTTGTTTAGTAAAACAAAATATTATGAAATAAATTCCAAGAGGAAAGAGGGATATATCTTCTTTTTAACATAAAAAAACTAAACAGCTTGCCTCACTTATCTTCAATGAGTCAGTGTCTGACTGACATGACATAAAGTGCAATAATGCACATCCTCATCTTCCTAAACAACATGGAGAAGAAGTTAAAGTGCAATAACACCCATTTTCATTGGACGTCTCTGTGTAAATGTCCTATGATGAACACCATCTCTGTCGCTATGGCTCCATCTGGCGGACAAAAAGCACTACTGCACACACCTTTTTATTTTTTTATTATTGTGGTTCGCGGTACACGTGTGTGGACCGCGGACACACGTGATTCGAACGGATCACGGATCAACAGCGATCCGTTGCACCCCTACTTAACACTGTTTAAAAGTCTTCTATTATTCATTTAGACATGGTGATATGCTATCAATCGCCAGTAGATGGTAGCTTAACTACGTCGTATTTGTGACTGGATGCATTTAGATGTACTTAACAGAATGCATTAAATTATATATTCATAAAAAGGATGATTATATTAAATTGCATACCCCATTCTCAAAATGGGCAGAGTTGGCAAAATTGGAAATGTAGAAAATATATTTTGACCGATAAAATTGTTTATCCGTGAAACTTTGATTCCGGATTCCATTCAGATGTAATAATAAACTAATTTGGGTGTTAAAATGTTATTTTTAAAATCCTGCAGCTCTACTTTAAATATGAAAACGTTTCTCCAGCAAGTTATAAAAATAATTCTACTCATTCATAGCTCCAACTAACGGATCAACACAATCTCTCAAAAAGGTTTAGATTAAATCAGTACTATGCAGATTTTTAAAAATATTCTGAAGTATTCTACCAAACAACCAGTATATAAATACATTCCCTTGCAGCCCGCTCCATGCTTTTCATTAGTGCTGCAAACCTGCAACTAACTAACGATTCGATTAGTTGCCGATTATTTAAACGATTAATCGGTTGGATAATTTTTCCTTTAAGAATACCTCAAATTCTTAAAGCGAGGAACAATTACGAGAACTTGAAATCTAGTCATATTTGGTTCTATTTCATCCCTACTTCCCGCCAGAGGGCGGTGCTGAAAGCACGAATATTCCTCCATCGAGTGTTTATACCAGAATTGTCACCTGTGACCTCAGTTTGACCCGGAAGGGTCGATAATACGAAGAGGTGCGCAGGTAGAAGGTCCCTTCAGAGTTTCCTCGCACAAACACGAGGATTCTGAGTGTCCCATATCCTCTGGCGGTCATTCGGGATTCATAGAACCGTAGTTACGTTTGTAACTCATCGCTATTCTTCACCAACATATATACAAATATTGAGTGACTTCCTCTGACAACTCATTACATGTACTGTTATACAGTAATCTTTCCATGGATTTCTTCATATTCATGTTTTTTTTATTTAATGTTTCATATTTTCGGAAATTATGAATTCATATGACATTTGTGTGGATAAATGGGGGAATATCAGCACAAAACTGCCGACAATAACAATGATTCATTCATTTGCCGATTATCGATTATATTATCGATTAGGGCTGCAACTAACGAATATTTTGATTATCGATTAATCGGCTCATTTTTCAATTAACATTGGATCAATTTATGAGCACAAATTATTATTCAAAGTTTGCGATATTGATATTGTAAATGTTTTTTTTCCTGTTTCGCCATCTCGAGCCATTGCAATAATCGATTAATCGGTTGCAGCTCTATTATCGATTGCTCACCGATTAATCACCGATTAACCGACTAATAGTTGCAGACCTACTTTTCAAAACACTAAAAAACACAAATTCCAAGAGATGGTCTCCAACACCAGTAGAAGCCATGCAGCATGCAGTTAGTACCTGCAGGCCGCTCAGGAGCCTGCGCGGCCGCGGCCGTGGGGGAGAGCTGGAGGCCTCCAGAGCCGGCGTTAAGGCAAGCAAAAAATAACATCACAGAAGACACTCAGAGGAGCCGTCAACTCCCTTTCAGTTCATTGCCAATGTATGTGCTTTGGTTGAACTAAATCCAAGTGAAATGGTTACAAATGTCCAGTTACTTTTTTTTCAATTAGGACTTTTTCTCCATTTCCTCTTCCTTCTCTCTCGTCCACCTTTAAAGGAGTTCTGTTAACAGCTCTACTGTCCACAATTAGGGGTGCACCGATCATGTTTTTTTTTATCCCGATCCGATCCTTTGATTTTAATGATCAGCCAATCCTGATCTCCGGTACAGAGTCCTGACACGGAGTCCTGATCCTGCAAAAATTGGTAGTACCCAAACTATTTGGCACAATTGTCAATTTCAATAATACTCAAAGTAAATAAACAGTCATTTGGATCCCCAACTCATTTACTGATCCTGATCGGGACAAAATCCCGAGTCCCGATCCTTGGGGAAAAAAAAAAAGTCTGATCGGCCCCCAATCGGATCGGTACACCTCTATCCACAGTGGAAGGCTTAGAACATGTCTAGCTTGGTAGAGGGCATAGGCAATCAGGGTTGGAAAGGTAGTTAGGTAAGCTAGTGTACTTCTTAAACTAAAATCTAAAACCATAATGACTTCTGTGAAGCACCTCAAAGCAAGCTCGGTTGAGTTTTTGGCGCTCTACAGAAACCTTCCGAGTAGAGTTGAGAGTGATACAAGTTCACAGACTAGGATTTTCTTTTGCTAATCAGTGACAAGACATAGTGCAAGAAAAATATTTAAAAGAGCAAAGAAACACAAGAAATATAAGGTGCAATAATGTTAGACAGATATTAAATCAGTAGCGCGGCAATATTAAGAGCAGGTCAATCAGACCAAAAAGTGACCATTTACCGGGGCAATCCGTGGTGGGGGTAGACTATGGCCGTGTCCGAAATCACTCCTTATCCCTGTCCCTATATAGTGCACTTAACAGCAATGGCCAAGATTTCGTACACTGGAGTCCGCCGTCAAATTATAATATATCATTATAAAATATATATAATAAAATTCAACAACGATCGCAAAAGTACTTACATTTCACAACTATTTGCCGAGGTCAGTCGCCATCGACCCCCACCATGCAATGTTTTTATAGTTTAGGTCATTTTAAAAACGCCTCGCAATGCATTAGGGGTTTCATCCCAAGGACCCCCTTTCCAAGCCCAAAGCAACTCGCAGACCCCTAATTAAGAATTAAATAAAATTATAACGTTAAGAAGGTATTAGTTATGAAGTTCAGTACATTGGTTGATGTACATGTAAATTTTAAAGTGCAGTTAGATTTATACTTTTAACTGTAGCCCTAGCTAGAATCGAGTTGTTAACTTGTTTTAACTGGTTCAACTTGCTTTAACTTGTCTTCACCTGTTTCTACTTGTTTTTAACTTGGTTTAGGACCCTCCCGGAGTTTGCAAACTCCACTCACGGACAGCCGGGTGAAATATAGCAACTCTGCTAAGCCCGTTTTGTACAACCATCTTCTCATGTCGCATATCTTATGCTGAAATGTTAAATGGCTCTGTGCTGTCCTAAAATAAAATTCATTCATTCATTCAATGTGGGCCACTACCTAATGTGGGACCTAAATTCCAGTGACACTGGCTCCCTCCCTGACCTAATGAATGTCAGTGAAACTACGGTAAAAGCACATTATGGTAATGGTCCCTAAAGACAGAAAATGCACACTCTGTTCCTAAGGAAAGGTGGAGAGACATAACTACACTTCCTATTGCACTGTGA
>OMKY01052463.1:0-12081 GCA_900302395.1 Bregmaceros cantori | reverse complement strand
GTGTCGCGTATCCTCCAATCAGGAGTCAGTATTCACGTACTCACGGTCAGCTGTCCAAATTACGTTCGCCTATTGCCCAAAGCCGAACCCGTCCCGATCCATTCCCCAGCTAGATAAGTAATACAGGGCGCGTTCTCACAGCCGTTTGTTGGGGTGATCATCCCGGCATTTTGCTGGCATCGCTGTCAGTGAGAAACCGAGGCTTATAATCGGGGTGGTGGCAGCTAACTATCATCGAGCGGGCAGCGCTCCATATTATATTGTAAGAGAAAGATGCTTGACAAAAAAAATCATCGTCGGCAAAAATAACGCTGTTTTCTGCGGACGGACGCATTCTCCGCTCCCTACGGACGCATTCTCCACTCCCCACGGAGGCATCCTCCGCTCCCTACGGACGCACCCCCCGCTCCCCACGGACGCAGTACCCGCCGCGTTGCGGACGCCTTCGCGATGTGACGCATCGCTCTGCTCCCCCTCTGGCGGTCGTTCGGGATTCATAGAATCGTAGTTACATTCGTAACTTTCATTTCATGGCATTTTTATCAGGGGTGGTAGTATTGGCCCAAGGAAGAATCCATTAAAATGTATGTGATCCAGGATAGTTTTTAAGGATTCTTTTATGAATCTGTGGTTTGGGTCGGAGGTTTGCGTTCTCTAGAGTGCTTCTAGTTGAGAAATTATATTCAGGTTGGTTTAAGCTTTTCGAAAGGGGAATGAAGGAACCCGGGTTCGGTTATGTACGATCTCTCACTAACTGCTAACGTACATTGCTCTGTCATCTGGAGAAAAGACTAAATTTAGTTTTGACAATTTATGCAAGACATTGGAAGGCATCCTCTTGCTGCTCTTGTATTGCAACAGCCAATCAATCACTAAAATACCTTGCACCATGTAATGGAAAGAACACTGTCTCGTCTTTCTAGTTTTAAAATGCATTATAGAAATATATTGTTGTAGGCAATAAGTTATGAACGTTTTATAGAAGTCTTATGCACACAAATGGCTAACGACACACATGTGCAAAGATATTGTATTACGAACGTCACCATGAGTTACCAACTTCTTCATCAGTGTTTGTGTATGTATGAGGAATATCCAATGTCAGATTCTGCTGGCCACTAGGGATTGTTTTGATATAGGTTGTTGGATCGGTGTCTTATTACGACCCTATGTTACTCTGCACTAGAGCTACAATCCATTAATCAGCGTTTTAATTTAATTGCCCGCGGTTAATTGTTTCATAATTTGATCTGCCCTCCACTCGAATGGGTTTAATATTTGTTGCACCCATTGCCAGTCCCCATTCTCAGCATCATGGCCCTGTCCATTCTCTCGGAAGACTGCAAGACCCCGCCCACAGCAACTCAAACGATACAATACAAAGTTAGCTCAGGTGAAAGGCATTATGTTATAAGTTTGCTTGGAAATTCGTGGATACTGAGACATGGATGATAATTACTCCCATTTCAGTAGAGATTTTAATTGATTATTCAATTAGTCATCTATGAAAATTAAAAAAAAAATGTAATTTTTTTGGGGCGCAAGTGCCATTTTCATTAATTTCTTTGACAGGGTTAGTGTTTGGGGGGGATATAAGAGTAGGGCAGCAGACCTGTACACGTATGTCTGTGAGGGGAAGCGATCAGACGACCGCTGCGTGCGCTGTGAACTTGAACCTTGATTGATTGATTGAAGTCGATCATAAATTGATCAAGACAGAACTTTGCTGCAGCCCTATTCTGCACAAATTGAATGCTACAGAAAGTCTGTATGTGTCTTAAGAGTGAGAGAGGGATATAGAGTGTGAAAAGGATATGTTTTCAATTCTTAGCTTGTTGCATACTGGTTCATCATTATTCTTCAACAAGACTTTTTAGGTTTTGTTTGTATTCATAAAAGAATATAGGCCACACAGATTATGTTGTCTTCTTACCCACCACTTTGGATCAACTACTACAAGTAGTTTATACAAGTTAAGAACATTTGGTAATATGTCTAGATCTGGACATGCTTACTGTGCGTTCACACAGGCCGCTACAAGGGAATCAAAAACAATTGAACATGTAGCCAAAATGTGTTCTCTGAAACATCCCCTGCATTTGGAGTGACTGAAGTGCTGTGCTGTGTCGTGTTCCATTGCACCACAGCAATGATTACAGTTGCGTTTTGATGCCTTGTGGCAGAAGTCTAAACTTCTGACACACAAATAGCTGTTCAATTCCATTGGAAATCTAGTTACATTGCGTAGGCTCTTTTGAAAATTGTACTTTCAGTGAGTTAGTAAACTTGCCTGGCTTTTTTTTTCCCCTGTCCCAAATGGACGTGTGTCTTGGATAGTGATGGGGTGTGGGAACTGTTTATATGTCTTGGGAACAGTCCCCTTCTCTGAGCGAGAGGCTGATCTGTGTTGAGAAAAGTATCTGGAAACATTGGTGTGAGTGTGACTCTGTACACGACAAAAGGATTCTCTACCTCAATCTCCACCTCTTTTTGATGGCTAGCCTCAACTTCATTTGTGGATGCACCACATTTAGAGGTATCCTGTTGACGAGGGACGTGGAACGTGGTTTTTGACCATCAATATAGATTGTCGGCCACGTAACCTTAATTAGATCGTCACCATGCCACTCGGCAGTCAAACTTTTAATGGACCAATTCAAAACCTACGTCATCACTGGTGTTCCGCCAAGGTTGTGTGCAAATCTTTCACTGAACCAAACCCCAATACGGGGGTTTGGTTCGCTTCGTCGGAATCCCATTGTAGAATTGCATATATTTAGATGGAAAATACATGGAAAACCTGCATAAACATACAACTGACGCATTATACTGTGCATGCCATTATAACTTAAAGTAAAAATGTTGCTAATAATCTGAATAAATAATCCCAAAACAAAGTAATGAATAATTTATAAAACACCACTCAGTGATCACATATGGAACTGGAAGTTGGACCCTGTTGCTCAAGGTACGTTTTTGTATGTAATTTGTATCTTTTGGAGCTAACTGCTTGCAATACTCGGCTAAACCCATACGTGACGCTATAACACCACTATCAACAATGCTCTTTCTTATGCCAAGATGCGAGCACAGCCGGTATTGCGAATCCTTTGAACTGCACGTATCTCATATCAAACGTTCATGCTCAGAACAAAATGAATACTGGTACTGAAAATTGCTCGTGACATGACGTTTAAGTGTTGATAATCCATTGAAGACACGTGAAATGCAACGCTGGGCAGGATCACGTGTCATGACGTCCTGTAGGATGAAATTACCAAAATGACCAAAGTGCGTTAGGATTTCTCTGCGTGAATGTCAAATGACATGGCGTTGTTCCACACTGGTCTACGTTTTGCGTCTGAGCACTTCCTTTCCAGCAATCTTTTGGGACTTTACATGCAAGTAGAAAGACTTAAATCATGTTTGAACAACACAGCGACAATAAGTTAATAAATATGCCCGCAGCTCTCGTTCCGGCCAGATCGCCGTCAGGTCACGTACAACTCGGCCACGTCTGTTTACAAACTTTGAATAGGTCTATAGGCTATCTATCTGTATAACTATATTGTTTGGAAATGCTTTCAATCATCACCTCTTATGAAGTATCCTTAAATCCGCAAATTTTCTTTTTTTTCTTTTACATTTTTGTGAAGGCTGTCATACGATTTGGAGTTGGTCAGCATTCAGACCAACTCACCTGCTGGGTTGGTTGTTCCACCTCTATACTCCAACTACTGGGAGCATGACATGTTGAGGCGAACTGGTGATCTTTAAGATTCTGTTTATTCACCAAAGTGAGATGCTTGCCCTTCATATGACAAGCATGATAAGCGTGTCGGAAGGAGCCCAACAGGTTGTGGGTACTGTTTGCAGACTGGCAATGACATTGTAATACAGGATAAGCATTAGTCATGTGCTTTCCGTCATGCCACGGAGTCATGGGTTGTGAATCGCGTGGAGATCCGGCTTCAGTTCCACCGTGTCATCGCTCTTTATCTCTTCCCCTCCCCCATTCTTCTGTGTGTGTGCGCCTCTTGTGTCTCCCATTTTCTCCACAGTCTCCTCCCCCTGCGCCCCAGTCTACGCCCCCTCCTACCATGGAGTCCAGCGGTGGTGAGACTGAGGTTGCTCAGCGTACAGTGGAAGTGGCCATCCCCCACGTGGGAACATTTGTCATTGAGTCTGAGGAAGGGGGGTACGATGACGAGGTAGTGCCCCTGCCTCCCAGCCAAATCTGCCTGACTTTACTTAACACCTCCTTTTTGGTTTTCACACCCATGTTCAGCCAATCACCTGCCCCTCTTTGGTTGTATCAATCAGCCTAACATTGCCCCAGTGCTAATATCAAATTCTAAACTCCCTGTCTTCTCAATTTGTCTGTAATCAAAATAACAAAATTAATTTGAAGAATATCCAGATTATGCTTCTATATTGGAACAACGTTATTACTCTTAACATTCTTAACATGCTCGGACAAATGTCTTCAGTCTTCATTAGAAGGGGTATATGATGATTGTGGGGATGTCGCCAACTGCAAGGTGTTATCGGTAGCCTGAATAACTCGCAGGAACACCAACATGCTCAACCTGCCCTGTTCACAGCCTGCTGGTTTAATCTAGCCTGGCAAAGGCAGATAAATGTGGAAAAAAAGTGTACTTTATTGTCCCCAGGGGGAAATTTGTCTTGGGCTTCACCCACTGCATTTTATACAGTACACAATACGACACATACATTCGTACAACATAAAAGACATAAAAACAGAGAACATAGAATTGTACACTGCAGTGTACAATTCTATGTACACTGTAGTATGACGTCTAGCTGTCATTTAGCAGTCTTATGGTGGTTGAGATAAAGGAGTTCCTGTATTTCACTAGTCTGCAGCTTAGTGTCCTAAAACGTCGGCCCAGTGGTCAACTAATGGCACCGTAGAAGACGTATCGACAGGCACAGCGAACATAGCTTACGAATGGCGACAATCCTATGAAAAGCTTTGCATTTAGTGTCGATCATTGCATGCCTAAAGATTAGATTGCAACACAGTCTGTTGTGCACCCGCCCCCCCCAAGATGTGCTCCTGTCTTCATCGCATTCACTGCTGCTTTTACTCAAAGTCAAGAAGGACTTATATAGGTTTACTAAAAGCTCCCCTATCTCTCTCATAGGTTTACTACAAGGAGTATTAAACTGCACTGTCCATACATGTAGTGTAAATGCCAAATTATGAACCATCTCCTCTAAGAGTGTTGTTAGAGAGATACAGTCATCTTGCTGCATTTGTCCTCATTAAAAGCTGTTCCCAAACTCACTATACCATCACCTCGTCATGTTTGACCAAGGAACACATTTGTCCAAACATAAGGGACAAGAAATGGCGTTGTCTTAAACTATCTTGAACATAATCTGGATATAATTCACAGGAAGACATTAGAGCTATTGGCTATTCATATAAAAGCCTAGCATAGTGTTTGGGCTTTGTTTGGAGCGAATGTGACTTTGGCAGTGGACTGAGATGTTGTAGAGCCATTTGTTTTATTATTATTAACAAGCCACCCTACACCGGTGCCTAACCATCTGGCATAACAACATCATTCATTTAGTGTCCTTGCTGTGAATGCGAGCTTGAACGGCTGTGTTGCATGCAAGGCAGGATTGGTTTGAATATTGGTGATGGTCTGTGTCCCTGGCTGGGCTCCACGGTCAGGTTGATGCCCCGAGTAGGAGGCTGTTTTGAGGCTGTTTAACCTGTGGCCTGAGGGAGTCGCCTTCTTTCTCATCTTGCTCTAGCTTGCCCTGTTTCTGTCTTCCATGGGGCTGCACGACTTTGCCTTTTCACAATGCAATACAACTTTCTTCTTTGTTTAACTCTATTATTGATTTGCTTATGATTTTCTTACTTGGCATGGACTGTTGCTGACAATACTATGGACAATTTTAGAATTGTACTCACTTTATTGGGAGCTTGTAGAAACGTTCAATATACTGTCCCTTGTTGCCTACTACAGTACTACTCCAGTAGATCATTAAGACAGGCAGATGGATAGATACAAGGGATGTGTGGGCGAAGTGACCCAGCTAATATGGACGTTTCTGATCCTAAAGTACTTCATATCAAAGTAGCACAGTTGAGAAATGATGATGCCTCTGGGAAATGTAGTAGGGCATATGTTTTCACTGAATTGCATTATAATAAAAGACAACAAGACTATATTGATATTTTGTTCCAAATGGTGCTTGTGTACAGCACTTGAATATTAATACAAAAGTACAATGCATTCTCATTCTATTCAATCATGGAATGATGGAATGTAAACATGTTTTTAAGGTAACATATTTATAATTTGAATGAAAATTAATAGGAAAAAAAAATGAAACGGGAAACAGGAAAAAAATAACACTTCATTGTTAGCGTTGGTTCAAATGTCATCTGCACTCACCCTACATTGTGCAGTCCTGTTACTGTCATTCACATTGCTTTTTACAATTTTTGTAATGGCAGCTCAGATAAGGTGTCCACGTAGAGGAAATGACCAGTCTTGACACGGGAATATATCTAGAGGGTTTTATTTATTAAGCTATACTGGACATTAGCCGGGTATCGGCTAGCTAAGCTAAGCTATGAGCTAAGCAGGAAACATGGCCGAACACACACATCAGGAAGTATCACTGATTTATAACCAATTGGAGGGGACACCCGATGATGTCTTGATTGTAGCCAATCAGGACAATGGAGACGTGACTTTACAAGTCACATATCCATAATGGTACGTTTTAAGAATCAACTGTGGAGAGCTCTCGCTAGCTTGGAGAGCTATCGCTACAATTCCCTAATCATAACATGTTGCTTTCCAACTTGCCCGTGTGAAAAACGTTGACCTTTGCCAGTCTCTGCTGGCCTTTCGGATTGTCTGGCACTAAGCCACTAAGCAAGCACTGTCCAGGTGTCTTCAAAGACCTGCATGCGTTTTCATACTGTGTTGAAGTGGCTCATTGCTCTGTGCTGCAGGCGAGGCTTGGGGGGGGTGGGTGGTGTGCTTGTGTCCTGGGAGGCCTACACTGTTGATACGCTCTTATACAGCCTGTGATGTTCTCGCGGGAATCTTTGTGGTGGCTTTCTCTGTAAACAGCTTCTGATTTCTGACGGGTGCAGGGGTTCCAGTAATGTCTTTGCCTGAGCTCCTTCACACACTAATACATCTAAGCTTTCACCACAATGCAGTGGCCCCCTGGTGTTTAGAAATCATGTACCCACATGCATTTGGTGCTAAAATAGACTGGCATATTGCTTACAAAGCGCATATCCGTCCATGAGAGGATTTCGCACTAGAACCACTTGCCGTGGGGGCTTCTGGTGGCTTGCCGCTCTGCATCAGACTTTTCACTCGTTGTGCGGCTCTGGAGTTTTCCTATTGGTGTCGATGACACTTCTAGGGTCTGAGAGAGCTGGCGATCTTATGTGGGGGCCATTTCGCACGGCCGACAACCTCCCCCTGCAAGGCTTCTTTCTTGCTAACAGCCCTCACCTTCTGGCTGCATGGTCCAGCTCAACGCCTCTTAACACATTCTGCTTCTTTCAAGTGCAGCACACTTTGTCACGCTGTGACGTTTTTGCATGGAACTGCTCGAATGGATGCTGGCATGTCGGGGTTTTTTTCATCCTTGTTGACATTCTCCCACTGGTCACATCTATTTGGGAGTGTTTTTTTTTCTAATGAAGAATGTCACCTAAAAATTGTTAACCATGATCCTCCCCTCCCCTTCCTTGCACCCCAACTGTAGGCGATGCTGACCCCAAACATGCAGGGTATAATAATGGCCATTGGCAAATCCAGCAATGTTTATGAAAAGAGTGGGCCTGAGGCGGCCTTCTTCAAGGTACAACATACTCCTCTTTTTCCTCTTGCATATCTGTATCGGGGAGCAGGTCGTTTCGTCACAAAAGTCAGGATTTGGGGTTCTGGGAAGGGGTTAGGTTTAGGCTTAGAGTTAACCCGTAAAGCCGCGGTGACTAAACGACTTTGTGATGAAACGACCCGTATACTCTGTATCATTGTTATATTTCACCGCCACTAGGAGCTGTTGAGATTTCAACAAATTGTGCCATTAACCAGCATTTTGTGCTGTCTAGTCTAGTTATTTTCATAAGCCATGTCTTGTATGCTTGTAATGAAACCAAAATGTTACAGGAATGTTTCCCAGTTTGAGGCAGGGGTTCAACTGCCCAATTATCGAACTCTCCCTTTTTTTACAATATATATATTGACCAGTTTACCTCAGTGCCTCATGTTGCTTGCGCTACGACAGGAGAAGCTGTGTTCAGACTAGATCTTTGCATATATCTGCCACAAGGTGACACAGATTTGTAGCGGCTGTCGCACTAAAACAGTTTGTACCCCTGTCTCTTTCTCCGGTAAAGACGTTTTCACGTTGACAGCTTTTTTAGATTGGCCTTGGTCTAAATTGGATCCATTAAATTTTCATTGACAATATGAAATATGTACATTTCCCTTTTCTGTGGAGCGCCACCTCTGTTGCGATTTGGCGCTATCCAAAAATGGTTCTGTTGCCAAGATGTGCTTTGTGGCAGCACCGTCCAACTCGATGCCAACAATTGTGAAGGGACAACCAATCAGCAGCTGTCACAACATTCGGAGCATGACCAACAGCTGCACAGGGATAGCTTTGAAAATGTACAGTTAACCTTTGTCTGCTGTCCTGTTATCACAGCAGACAAGTATTTTTCACCCTCTTTTTTTTTGTTGTTGTTGTTCTTATGAACGTACACGTTGGGGATAGCAGTAGGAGAGTGCAAGGGCGATTTGCGGTTGGTGGGAAAAACGTGTGCGTGACCGTTTCCATGTCGAAGTGCTCTTGGGGAAAGACATGTTATGCAATGGGTAGTGGTAGAGGGTCGGCCATTGGTGTGTGTGAATGTGTTCATAATATTCTGTTTGGGATTACTAACAAAAACCTGGATGGACCATGTGAAAAGCATCTGAGGAGTTCTTCCATAAAGTCAGTGATTTTAGCGTTAAGCGCCCAGGTGAAGGATAATGGGATTAAGTACTCCTCGGCTTTTAATTTTGTCATTTTGAGATTGATAGGGGAGATAGAAAGGGTGCATGGTTTGTGGGAGAGGTAGTGTTTAGGCATAGGGATTAGGAAATGCATCAATAGCATAGAATTTGTGATGTTACCCCATTTATCAAATGTAGACTACCGTCATATTTATACCGGAACAATGACTCCCTTTTGGGGCTTTAAATCCTCCTTTGCCAGCGGTGAGGAAGTTGGATTGCCTGTGACGATGCCAGTTTTGTAGCTTCGATATTTTTTGTAGCAAGGTCAATGACTAATCGATTTAGTACATAACAAGTAATGTAATAGATTTGCCACACAAAAAAAATCATTTTTGTGGCCCATATTGGTACATACTATCCTAGTAACTAATGGGACCCAATAACAACATTATCACCACTGTAAGTTGTTACATTGTACAAGTATTGGTCATGTATTTGTACAAGTATTTGGGTCATGTAGGTCAAAGGTCCTGCCTTATATGGTAAATGCTAAAAAAAAGACAAACGAATGATCAACTGATGCAATTATAATATATTATATGTTAATTGCATAATGCGTTTTTTACATCCCTTGGTGTGACATCAACTCCTCCTTGTCATCTATTGGTCAAATATTTCCATCGAAGTAGAATTACATCTCAAAGATGGCAGATTGTAAAGGGGGTTCTGGACTAAGTAATTCTAGTCAGAGGCTTGTCTGGCTTTTTGAGCCATTGGTCCCTTTTTGATCTGTTGTCAATTTAGGGTATGCAATGTAATTTTAGGGTGTATAATATAATGTCTGGCCAGCACCACAGAATGCGAACTCTGGCCAGAAACTCCATTTGTGTTGCTAAGCCAAACTACAATTCACACTGTAACCCATTGTACTGCCAAAGTGAAAGTAAACTATTTGTCACATCATATTTAGCTGAAGCCTGAGTGCTGTGGTTGAACCATTTGGATTGAGTATAACCTTTAGGGTTAGAATTAGAGCTGCAATCGATTAATCGATGATAATCGATGAATGAAATAATCGGCAGCTAATTTGATAATTGATTAATCGGCAGCGATTAGTCGCTTCATGATTTGGCCCATTCTTTGCTCTTAATTGTATATGCTGTTCCCAATGCAATTTTTCCAGTGTCAAGGCCCCAATACAATAAAGACAACACGTAAGCTTGCCTGAAAGCCCAATATGTTATAATTTAGCCTGTAAGAGTATGTTCTTTCATGCTATTACTATAAAATGGAGATAGCAAAACAAAAGTTTGTAATATTAACATTGCTAACTTTTAATAATGTTCCATAATCATAATTAATGCTAATAATCGTAATGAACCGATTAATTGATTAATCGCCAGTAAAAATGGCTGATTAATCGATTATCAAAATAATCGTTAGTTGCAGCCCTAGTTAAAATGTATAATTCTAACAATTTATGACCTTTGGCATCACTGGACTTTCACTTGATATGTGCTCAATGATCACATGTTAACGATTCCCTCCTCCCTCCAACATACACACAGGCCATCAAGGTAGAATACAGCCGGCTCCTGCGTTTCGCAGAGGAGGACGCTGCGTCAGACAACGACTACCGGCTCCAGCACCCCATCGTCTACTTCATCCTCAACCAGGCACCCAAGAAGATCCTGGAGCGTTCCCTGCTGACACAGTTTGCCGACAGGAATCTTGCCTTCGATGAGAGGTGCATGAACATTAGATTTGTGATCTCTGCTAAAATGATTGGAACGATTGTGTAAAGGTTATTACTTTTTTTTCATAATTTTTCAGATACTCCATATAAAATAAAGCCTGTCTTGGATTTTTCTACACTTTTAGCTAAACAATGTACTATCCTTAGATGGAAAGACCCTTGTGCTCCTTCTCTCACTGGAAAAATATCTCCATCACTCTTCTATGACACATGCTCCATTATGTACACTCTTTTTGCCCTATGTGGTCTACAAAATGGTTTCACCATTTATACCTGCCTCTATTCCTTTTTCTGGAATGTGTGCATGAATGATAAAAATGACAAAAAAAATATATATATATATATATATATATATATATATATATGTGTTTATTGGCTGGAGACGTACAAAATGGGCTGATTTCCCCACAATAAAAATGTATTACCTACAAAGTAATTGTAAACTACCCCCTTTAATCGACACTTGAATCATTTCCATATGAAATGCGGTAATGTGAACATGTTAATGTAATTAGAATTCTTATCTACCTCTTGATATCAGTCCAAATGTTATACAAGATATCTTTCCCAATGACAACCCAGCCGACACACAATGTGTATGGGTAACGCAAAGAGAAAATGGACACCGCATGACTTCATGTCCTTGGTTAGACGGTAGACCAAACCTTTATCTGTCCGTGGACAAATAAAGGTTTTGAAATGCCTCGGCAGTTTCGACTGCGGTGCTGCAGCCTTTTTCATGGAGTTGGCGTCCTGTTCTCATGGTGACGCCATAGCTATATTGTGGGTGTTTTCCGGCCGACGTTCTCGCCAGCCCAACTCCGCCCACCCTCGTGTTGGGGCCGTTGCAGGATCGAATCCCAGACGCTAGAGAGTGTACGATCCCTCTGCTCTGTTGATGGAGTCCTTGTCATGCTTCCTAATCTCAATTTCTTCTTTAATCCATTGTTTATCTGTTGCTCTCTGATGTGATAAGCCAACAAATTAATAAAAAAACAAAACAAACAAAAAAAAACACTTGCTGAAGACCCATTGTCTCATATTGTGCAACTGACAATTAAGTGATCAATTGTTGCACCCCTGTTCAGGTGTAAGAGCATCATGAACGTGGCTCGGGCTAAACTTGAGCTCATCAAGCCAGAAGAGGTCAACATGGAAGAGTATGAGGTACCCCTCTGCCCCTAACCACTCCCCTCTGCCCCTAACCACTCCCCCCTCTGCCCCTAACCACTCCCACCCTCTGCCACTCCCCGCTCTGCCCCAACCACTCCCACCCTCTGCCCCTAACCACTCCCCGCTCTC
>OMKY01052447.1:0-10510 GCA_900302395.1 Bregmaceros cantori | reverse complement strand
CCCCCCCCAATTCTCAACCAAATATTCCATGCAAAGATGAACTCACCAGGTATTTGGTCTTTCCATTGTTCACAGCCACCACGTTCTTGGCCAGATGTTGCATGATGGGAGTCAGATGTTTGAGGTCATAGGAGCAGTAGTGCTGCTGCGTGGTCGACTGAGGAGGAACCACAAATTAGTCAGATGATACGATGCTGTGGTGCACTTCAAGGTTTTAAAGTTTTTTGTAAAATTCTCACATATTTTAAATCTGGCTATGATGCATTGTATACGCTGCATTAAAATTTGATACTAGTGTCAAGAATGGAAATCTTAAATGCAAACATGAAAATGTTTGTCCTTGAGTCACAGTAGGGCAACACGGTGGTGCAGTGGTTAGCACTGCTGCCTCACAACAAGATTGGGTTGGGATTAGATGGGGTGCGACTAAAGACCAAAAGGCTTTAGCCACCGATAGGCTCTTCAGAACGACTTCAAACTTCGGTGGTTATCGCATATGGGGAAGTATACATTACCACTTCATGTCCATTATGTTGGGACAACTACAATAACGTAGTAGGCTGCGATCTTCTATTGATAGATCCAGAGTAATAGGCCATCAATTTCCAGAAGACATTTGAACAGCCAATGTTGCCCTGTGGCGTCAACCCCATGGTGGATCAGAAAGACAGTAGACCATTTACCCAGGGCACTTTGTCCAGCAGCATCTGAGCCAGACACAGGGAAGCAGCAGCCAGCTCCGAGGGCAGGAAGTGGACCATGTCGTAGTCCACCAGGCTGAGCTCCATCAGATACTTGGCCAGGGTGTGCTTCTCCAGAGTACACTGAAAAAACACCAACTTGTTGACTGCCAGGACTGTTCTGAAGAACTAGCAAATCTAACACCAGCACAAAGCAATGTCCAAACAACCCTGGCACCACCTGGTGGTGGCCTCGTGTAGGCAGAAGCACTGCACCACTCTTACGTCGCACCAGCAGCCGGTAAAGCAAAGATGTTCCCAAGTGCATAGAGTTTAGCCTTACTTCTAGTTAGTAGGGCAGTAGCAATATTTGCGTCGCAATAGACTAAACGTGCCCCAAAATAGTTCCACTGTTCATTCAACACGCCTTGCAATCACAGCAGTCATTAGGATCCAACAACATCCTTCTGCCAATTCACCATACTGTCAGGCTACATGTGACTTTCCCCCTCACTATGCGGCTATTCTGGGTTTCTCTGTTTGTATATAATCTCTAAGGTGCTCCGATCCTATCCAAGATGGCGCACAACTCTCGTCTGGCTGCATCTGCGCATGACACAGCCACAGACTTGCACGAGGCTAGACGAGTGTCAGGTTCACCCCGGGTCGGACCACAGCAACACAAAAGCGCCACAGAAGCGGTATGTGACTGCTTTTGACTTCTCTTTCCACTCAGACACCGGAGAAAACAAACTCAGGAAGAGTTTGATGGATTCACTGAGGAGTAAAGCAATCAACCGTTATGTTTTTTTTGGACAGACTTGTTCCCGGGTGCCGTTCGGAAACTGATCAGTTCTGTTAGGTTAAATATTCAGTTCAATAAATAGTCTGCAAAATATGGTAAATATTGCCTGTGGCCAAAAATCGCTCTCATCCCCTACATAGTGCACTTAACAACTAAGACGTTGGACACTAGAGTCAGCGCTGTGTCAAAATTATAATCCCAAAAGTTAACTTTCATTACATGGCGATTCGGACACCCCTACAAAAGCCGTGCACCCCATATAGTGCATCATATTAGGGATTAGAGTGTGACACAGCCAATGAAAGTTATACTGGACAGTGGAGCAAGCTTGAATTTTGCCTCAATTATCAAACAAACTTCTCACCTTGCTAGCTTTTGAGCCGCGCCGCAAGAAGTGCAGGGGCAGCGGCCGGCCAAGGTCAAACTTGAGTGTGGCCAGAATGCTTTGCTCCATCTGCAGGATCTGGGCGCTGCTGAACGCGCCGTCCGTCACGTATGCAAAGTCTCCCACGATCGGCGCAAACATCTCCTCATACTTGGCCGCGATGAACATGGCGGTCACACCGACCAGCTGGAGCTTCCGCCGCGTCGCTGGGTACTCCTGACAACGCAACGACCCAGACATAGTTTGAAGACACCATGTGGCAGATATAAGCCAGTATTCCCAGCCACATGGCTAACCAAAGCTAGCATTTTGTCTGAGGAAAGTTGATGAATGAGACACTGGTTGTTGGGAGTGTCTGAATCGCTCTGATTCAATTGTCAGATCAATATTAAAGAACTTTCAACCAAGCAAACAGGAACATTGTTCTATCCAATGAACACACAGCAAGATTCAGGGGGAGCCAAGTGAGTTATTTTAACCAACCAGATCTTTAGAATTTTAAACGCATTGTTCCCAATACTACTGTACAACATGAGCATTCACAACAGTCTGAAGCAGGAGTCTCAAGAGATGTGGGGGCAGTGAGTGGTTGATGCTGATCATGCCGGTATTAAATTGGTGAAAGTCCAAACTTTGCATGGTATTCATGAACTCTGAAGAACCTTTACAGTTCTGACCATGACTCATGTTGGAAGCAGAATACAGTCAAACCCCACAGCAATACAACCAGCCAAGGTAAAAACAAATATGTTACAAGTTAGCACAGAACAGTAGGGCCTTGGAAATGTAAACAATAAGTGAACATTGATTTGTTGGTTCTGGCTCACCAGGCTAGTGCAAGATAGGACATTGCCAATCAGCCTAGAATAAACATTGACATGAAAAAAAAAAACTTGAGACAAGGGGTTTGATCAGCAGCCTACCTGAAGGAATCGGTCCAAGATGGCCACCGTCATGTAGAGAGTCTCCTGCAGCAGGTGGAAGCGAGTGTGGACCTGAGTCAGCCAGTCCACCAGGATGGCCCTCATCTTCCCAGTGATTTCATAGCCTTGCATGTAGTTTGGTCGGACACACTGTTTTCTCTGGGGAGAAAAATATGCACACTTCGATCACCTTAACAGGAAGACTTCAACCGTATCAGTTTACTACATGCCAAGCAATATTTCAATTTAGAAGCTACTGTGATGTTTAGTCAAGTGGGGCGCACCATCAAAATTTGCTTGGCAGGGATGCAACGGCATTAAAACAGCAAAGCTTGGATCCTTCAAAACCAAATCTGTAATGGGAAGAGAAGGTTCTGGCAAGTTTCTCACTACATCTGGCGTGAAAATTATTTTAATCCAGGTTTCGGTAAGGTCACCTTGCTCGGCACTGGTGGTGGCACGGTTTTAAAAAGTTTGATGCATGTGTGCGGACGAGGCATTGTGCGAGTGAGAATTGACTGGAAAAGACGGACTTGCTTTTCCAGTCAGAACGGATGGGAAAATGAGACGTCAGGGGGAATTACAGATCACCAGGTCCCTAGGTAAATTAATGGCACCCTGAATTGGGCTAAAGAGTGAGACTTTGCAGGCACACGGCAGAGACATGTTGGCACTGCTTTAACAAGGCCTCACCTCCAGCTCCATGAGGTAGGCGTAGATGTCCTTGACATACTCGGAACACAGCTGAGGTTGGTCTCCATCGTTCTCGTCAATGTCTTCCACAGCCAGCACCGCCAGAGAGAAAGCCTGACACAGCTCCTCTTCCATGGACACGTCAGCCACGTTGTCCGGGCTGGCTGAAGACTCTGCGGTAGGCGGGGGGCACGGCTGGACGTCTTGGAGGCGTTGAAGAGCCTGAAGACTGTTAGCATTCTGAGGCTGGACGGACGGCTGCAGAGAGCTGCTGGCCACCGAGGGCTTCTCTTTGGGCTTTTGGCTGGCCACCCTTTTCACAAGGAACCTCGTCTGGCCAGGTTTCTGTGGACAGAATAGTCAATTAAACTCAAAATGGATATATATATAGCGCCAAATATCGCAGCCGTTTGACCTTAGTTTAAGATATGGAAGCACTTCACCTAATTACCCTTGATGCCCATTTGTGGACAGTATTTGGGATTGGTTACAGAACTCCTTTAATGGAGGACTTAGAAGAAACATTTCAACCAATCTCAACATTGACTTAGTTAAAAAATACCTACCAGTAATGATTTGTTAGTGAAATTAATTTTGCACTCCTTTAACGCAAGAGTTGAGAAGCGGAGACTTCAAAGATTTCTGGGTCTGCCAATGCGCCCAACAAGTAGTGTTGCTTTAAGGCAGCCGAGAAATCAGCCCAAACTATTCAGTACTGCTGCCACTCACGGAGTTTGCCCTTGGCTGGTCCGGTACGTTGGGTCGCTCCATGAGAATTGCACGCCGGGTTCCACCAACAGGGGCCTTGACCATGCAAGGAGCATTCTCATTTTGTGAAGAAATCTAAAAAACACAAAACAAGCACAAGCATTAGCAAACAAGATTACAACTCATTCCAAAAAGGAAACTATGCCACAGTCGACGGCTACAAAAGTAGTTCTCATTTAGCACAAGTTTCTCAATACATCTCACTTTGACCTTGGTTGGAACTGTTGGCAGTGGCACTATTTTAAAAGCATGCATGTGTGAGGACGACGTGTTAGTCGCAAAGAGTGAGAGTTTAGTACCAGAATACGACAGGATGAGACGTGTAGTTATAGTGTAGTCTACTAGGCGGCAGTGATCGTTGAAAATGGTAGTATCGTAAAACAGGCCGAGGCTGAATTCTCTTTAGTCTTTAATTAGGCAATAGGCACCAATCATGTTGGTAGCAAAGAAAGTGACCTGCAGTGAAAGTAAACGAAAACGAGGGGGACAAAAACGATACGAGTCAAATCTGTACCGTAATCTGCTAAAAGCGAAGCATGACGTCATACCAGCCTAAAGCAGTTTACTCGATTACAACAAAGCGGTTAAGGGAAAACAGCTGAACGTCGCGTTCCATTAAAATCCTCCCGTGTAGGCGCGTCCGAGTTAAATGCCGCGTGCTGATTGGCCAAAAACAAGCACATGACGACATGAACGCCGACTTGGAAAGGTGAAAAGGAATGAAAACAATTTGCACGGTAGGTTCTAGAACTTACATGAAGCTCCCTGGTGGCCATGGCGTCGACGTGTAGACGGTGCTTAAAAAGGGGTCAGGAGGAAAAGGAATTAAAACCAAGAAACCATTAATCGCCTTCCCGAGGAGGTGCGCGGTGTTGCTCGCTCACAGAGGTTTAAATAACGCTCCGCCCCGCTCCATTGGCTGAGACGCACCGGAAACCGTTGCACCCATTTCCGGTATCTTTTCCTTGACAAACTTTATTGCACGCGCACACAAACACACACACTCACGCAGAAAATGAATTGTGCTAGAGGAAAACTTTTAGACATGTGGGCCATACTCATGCAGGGTTTTTATCCACTAAAAAGTCTATTCAAGACAAAAGATTCAGTACAGGCCTTCAAGGTCTGGAGCGACAGGAGAATGTTGAAAATCTCGTGGACAGAAAAGGTTTCAAATAACGAAGTCCTGGAAAGAGTAAACACAAAGATCCGCCTCCTTCATATTATCCAAACCTTGAAATTCTTTCCAGAGAATTGTACTGGATGGAGAACTTGATGGGAAGCAGAGGACAACCAAGATTGTTGAGGGGCAAACACAGGGCTCCGAACAGAAATGACTGGCGTGCTTGGGACGGAACATGAAGAAGACTCATCACACCCCATTGCATTGCATTGTTTTTGTTTATTTTAAGATCTCCCCTGGTGCATCCACCAAAAGCAACAAGTTTCCCGGCTCGATTCAGAGACAGGCATCAAGAAACCGAGACAAGGCCGAGTCCTGATTCCGCGTCCGTCGGGGCTGTTGACACACCAGGAATAATGCACGTGCCGGGGGGGTGAGGGGATTTGGAAATGAATGGAAACTCAAAAACAGTCAGTTGAGAAGTCATTTATTTACATCCTGCTGAGAGCTTCCTATGTCAGTCGTTGTGGAGGTGGTGCACACATACCATCCCAGAGCCACAGTGGTAAACCAGGGCTGCCAACTCTCACTCTTTGAGTGAAAATCAGTCCGCTGTTGTTCTCACACATGCATCACACTTTAAAAAAAATATAGTGGCAAGGTCAAGCAAGGTCAAACTGAAATCAACTTCTGGTGCTATTTATTTTGCTGTGACTATTTTCCGACCATTCAGTGGGAGCACAGACCTACCGGGTTATTTAAAAAGGATGGTGGTAACTTGCGCTATGCTATTCCACACCAGATGTGTCCCACAAACGCATGATTCAATAATCTGCACAACACGAGTTACTAGTGGAAGCAGCCAACCCATTGGTCTAGAAGACCATGTGACTCTATCAGTGAGTGACTTCCTGTTGGATTTTCACTGTATTTCATCAATATTTATGCAAAGTGGTGAGCGAAGCAGAGTGGATAATGTGTAACTGGACACAGAGCGAGCTGTAGTGAGCGGATTTCGAGCCGGTGTGTGTTTTGTGTGACAAATTCAGCCACTTCGGTCCACTACGATGAATTTACACAGGCAGCTATACAGACACTGGATGACTGCCTCACAAGATGGGACAAAATGTCAGCCTCCTGTTTTGGGTACGTAAGCTTGTGCTGAAGTGGTCTAGTTTGCATCTTAATCGTTCATTATATAAATTATTGTATTCAAACAAAAGCCAGTCTTTGACGGTGTCTCAGATTACTGACAGTCTGCCACATGTTGTTCCATTCGACAGAGCTAGGGTTCATTTTTAGAAAATAAACTTGAACTACATATTTTCTAATACATGATTTGTTATGAAATGCAACTGATCACGATAGAGCCTGAAACCACCAGGAATTAAATACATTGAAGACACACAAAACCAAATGTAATTATTTTACAGTTATTTTTTGAGGCGCAAGCGCCGTTTTTCATTCTTTATTGGGAGAGATAGTCACAGGATTAAATCGGAAACTGGGACGAAGAGTCGGGGGGAGACATTGCAGAAAAGCCGGAGAGATTAGAATACACGGCACTGCTCAACCTATAGTCCGGGGGCGCGCTCTATAACCACTATGCCGCCCCCCACCCCAAATTGTTGATACGATTCAGCGTGGGTTCAGGCTTGATCGCGATTAGATTCAGTTCATAAAATGTATTGGAAAGTATTTGTTTTTTTCCGAGAATTTAATCCAAAAGGGATTCTTCTCGTTCCTGCGATCTGAATATTAAAGACAAAAAGGAAACAGGAAGTCACCGTCACCATGACTACTGTCATCATTCCTTTGGTTGCACACGTGTTGTGTTGGACCTCATAGCTTATCCCTTCCTAGGACTAGACAAACCTTAGCTTGGCAAGCCAAATCACACGAATCATTGCGTGCGATGCGTGGATGATTCATTGGGTCTGGCTTGCCCGGCCAGACAAACCAACAGGACACTCTTCCCTCTTTTACATCCTTTGAGCGCTTTGGACCTGCTCTGTACACACCGTTTTTCCTCAATACTACTTTACCATCTTAGGAAATATGAATATTGTTGTTGTACAAAACAAACTTTTAAATTGAATCTTATCATACGACCGAGTTAGTTTCATCATATAGAAGACTGTTTATGGCAGAAATTGCGAGACAGTTTAATTTGAGGTTATTTCTGGTGTATGGAATGTATTGAACTGGTAGTCGCTGGTGTTCATATCTTCATGTGTAAAAAGTTGTACTTGAAAACATACCCAATGCGCTCTGTGTATTATCCAAGAGGAACAGGACACTCACTCAATCTATGTAAACTCACCCAGTTTCTCTGCAAAACTGTTTTTCTTTATATTTAACATTATTTAACTGTCCAATATATTCTAGATTTTGTTATCATTTAATTACTATACCAGTAACTAGTTTTATTTTTTAAACTCTTAATTTTTCTGTCATTAGTACTCCAGTCTATCATCTTATTGACAAATCCATTGCCTGTGTGTGTGCCTCTGTGTAAGTATGTCTGTATGCTTGGTTATGAATAGGTTGAGGAAATTGTGGGTCACATTGTTCCTTGCATTGTTGTGTTGCTGTGAATCTCTTTGAATCGCTCAGCATGATAGGTGCTATATAGTTTTGATTTGAATAAAAATCTGTCCTTGAAATTGCTGAACATATAACAATCCGAAATGGAATCATTTCCCACCTCACTTCCCTCTCCAGAATACTTCGATCAACCTTCTTAACTTTCATTAGATATTCCACCTTCTGAGTTCATCCCTCTGCTCGTTCTCTTGTGAGGTTGGTAATTAAATGGTGTCTTCTGTCTAGAGATGTCAAAACAATTAATGAATTATGCGATTAATCATTAGTTTTCAGTCACTTTGGCGAGAGACTTTGGCGCTGCTAGATAATATGGTGCGGTGCCATGCAAGGAAGGACTTTTAATCTGCATCGTTTCGTTCCGTATAGAAACGGAATTCTAACGTTTCCGGTAACGACTTAAACTAATGAACTGGTATTCCCAAACCGGTTAAAACAAAAAAAAATATTGTTCCTGGAACAGAAGTTGTGCCAGCCAGTGTTTCAATTCAAGTTAACGCGCATCGCGGGCGCGGCTGGAAAGGGAAGGCGCAAGGCGGCAGAGAATGCCAGAGCAGCGGACACCCATGAGACAAACCACGCCGCGTTTCAACCAAAACTTGAAACAGAACAGAAAATACAAAAAGTTCCCGGTTTTCATTCCTTGAACCGGTTCAAAGCCCTCATTTTCATTCCATAATGCCCTTGAACCTATTGCGATATTATGAACCAACTACGGAGAGAAGGAAGAGATTCTTCTTCGTTGGTGCAGCGTGCACCTATGAAGTCAAGTATAGAGGTACCAATTCACGATTAATGTTTGGTAAGAAAATTAATTGATTATCGATTAATCGTTGACACTCCCTAGTCAGCATGATGGTGGACCCATAATGTAGCTGCAACTTGTTCCAATTTTTAACAATTAGAGAAAAAAAACCTACAAGAGTAAAAAAAAAAAAAAAAAGTCCAAAATATCCGTTGTACTTCCAACCGTTTCACATTCCATGATTTTCACATCAACAGCAAACACGGCCAAAGTATATTTACTTAAATTAAAAAAAAAAAAAAAGGTTTTCCTTTAATAAATGGATCTTTTGATAAGCAGTTATTTCCTTGTAGCTGTCTTTGTATTTTGTAGTATTTCTATAGAAGCCTTTGGCAGTGAAAACGAGTAAAGCTCTCCTGCCAACAAAAGGTCGAAACTATGCATCTTGGCCCACTAGCGGGCCAGAGACTTGGAGATCTTCATTTCCCCTCCATGTCTCCCTCTAATGGCAAGTGTTGATATATACTATTTTTATTATCATGATTATTATTATATAACGTCTGCCATGATATCCATTTCAGGCCATATTGCCCAGCTCTACTTGGATATATGCGAGTTGTGGAGGGTGGTTTGGGGGGGTTCCAAGGGCCCTTTTCCAGTGAAGTCGTTGGGTGCCTTGTATTTATGTCCTGATAGAAAAAGTCAAGTTTAGATGGTGACAGAATGCTCCAAATTCATATAAAAACGAGTCCTAAAGGTTGGAGAACGTTCCGTCTTGTCCCTTTCAAAGTAAAAAGTCATGGATGGGTCACGGTCTCTTGAGATGGGTCGTCCTTAGAGGCCGATAGAGTGGACGGCCGGGCTGGGGTGCCAGTGTCTGCAGGCTGGCTAGGGTCCAGGTGTCTGTAACCTGGCAAACAAGAATCAACTAAACGTCCACGCATCGCACGCAACGAGAACAAACATTGGGTCTGGTGTCGAGCAAACCCAACAAATCAAATCATCGGGTGATTGACAAACTGCCAATCAGAGCCAGGTTGAGGGGAGATGTGGGCGGAGTCTGGTATGTAGTCACCCGCTTCGCCTACTGTGCTGTGATTGGATAACTTTGATTAAAAAAAAAAAAAACTTCCCCCCCCCCCTCCTCCACCACACTCCTAACCCTTTTTTGATATTCTCGACACCAGCCCAGATGTTTGCTTTGGTCACGTGCGATGCATGGACAAGGCGTTGGTTCTGGCTTGCCGGGCTAAGATGTCTGCAGGCCTCAGCAGCCGTTGCTCTGTGTGCTGTTCTGCAGGTATTCAGCGTGAAGCTTCTCCTGGGCCTCGTAGAGTTTGCGGAGCTTCTTGGACTGGCCCTTGCTCAGCTCCTTCCCCTCCTGGTCGTGAGTAGGAAAGCCCTGCCGGCAGGAGAGGAACAATGTTATCATCGGGGGCGCCGAACTGGTTCAAGGAACGAAAGCGGAAACCGAAAACAAAATTTTACGAGGAGTGGAAATGGAAACTAAAAAACATTTCTTCAACTGTTCTGGAACAGAAACGGAACAGAATGAAATCCACAAAACCGGTTAAAAACATTTTTTTTCGTTCTCTGTATTTTTTTATAATATTTGGGGGCTCTTTAGTGGGTATGGGGGTCTTGGTAGTGGCCAGCCTGGGGACCGGCTGGCTGAGGGCATTCCTCTTTAAAGTTTTCTCTAGAATTTGTAGGGCTTGGTTGTGACATGAGGTGGGCTCACTTGTTTTGAGATGGTTATAAAATAAGATGGCCCGTTTCTGGAT